>JZKD02S0031044.1:0-16068 GCA_000966675.3 Picea glauca
TGAAGATGAAAAACACTTTCTCTTATATTGTCCATCCTATACCCATATTAGATCTCATTTTCAAAATATTGATCACACTACCAACCTTCCTAACCTCTTAACTCAACAAAAGTATCCTATACCCATATTAGATCTCATTTTCAAAATATTGATCACACTACCAACCTTCCTAACCTCTTAACTCAACAAAAGTATGGTGATCTTGGAAAGCTTCTCTTAATGCTTTTCGAGCACAGAAACAAAATTATAAAGAATCACAAGTAATCACTTACCCTCTTAAGGTCTAATAAATCAATTAGGTCTTAGTGGATGTTAATCATCATCATCATTATCACATATATATTTTTTGTTTTTAAAATCTTTTTATAAAATTATATTTTCAAGGTTTATATATATATATATTTATATTTGTTGTTTTTTTAACATTTTTAATGTGTTTTGTTCATAACAAATAGTTTTTTTTTTTCCTTTTTTTATAATTTTAATTTTAATTTTTTTTTAGTTTTTAAAGTTTTTATTTATTTATTTTTTAATATAAATTTGCTTTTTTCTTTATTTTTTTAATTATTAATTTCAATTATTTTCTTTTTCTTAGTTTTTTTGGTTTTTTAATTTTTAAAAATAAAATAAAATAAAATAATATTTTTTTGTTAAATATTCAAAAATAGTGTTATTTAATAACAATTATTTTTTATGTATTGAAGTAAAGGTAAACAATTTGTTAAAAATGATGTTTTCCACTATATTTTAAAAGTATGGAACTATAAATTAATTGAGACACAATTATATGAAAAATCCTAATTTCAAAAAAGTAAATGGTAAAAAATATTTTTAAGATTGAAAGAAGTATGAAAAAAGGACTAAAAACACCGTTGAAAAAAAAATTAAAAATTTGAAAATAGGTGAAAAAAAGCATTAAAAAAAATATTGTGGAAATATTATGGGTCAGAAAATTTAAAATATCAAAATACCACCTAAAAAGGGAGGGGGGTGCTACCGGTCGTACCATTTTTAGAGACAAGGTAAAAAATGTGACCCTTGAAAAAATGAGAACTCGGTAAAGTTCTCGTTAAGTTGGTATTATTGTTATTAGTAAGCTAGCGACGAAAAAGATCCAACCCTTTGACAATGAAGATCACTTGCATATATAGCCCAAGAAGGAGGAAGTTGGTGCCTTGGGTTAGGGGAGAGATAGGTGGTACGCCCCCCTTGATGAGGAGAAAGTGGAGTGAAAGGGGGAAAGAATCAAGGGAAAGAGGGAGTTAAGGAGAGAAATGGGGAATTAAGTGGGTGAGAGAGGGAGGTAGGGAGAGAAAAGGGGAGGTAGGTGAGAGGGAAAGAGAGGCGCCTTGGGTTAGGTGAGATCAAAAAGGTGGTTTCTCCATGAGAGGGAAGGGGATAGTGGAGAGGAAAGGGGGAGTAATTTTAGGGTCTGGGAGTTAGGGAGAAAAGGGGGGGATTTAGTGGGTAAGGGAGAGAATTAGGGAGGGAAAAATGGTAGGTTCCCCCCTTGGGTTAGAGAAAAAAGGTAAGTGCCCACCTTCGTGACTCATCCATCACCTCTTGGGCCCCATCACGTGCCAACTCATCCAAGCACTCCACAACCAACCACATCGCATTCCTGGAGACTGCCACGTGTCACCGAGCGTGGTGACCACTCCTACTAAAAATATCCCTGCTAAAAATAGACATGCTGGCGCAAACCCCCCTTTCCTCCAAAGGGTTGCTCGACCTCCCGGTCTTGGATCGTTGAATCACTGAGTCAAAACGACTCCTTAGGTCCCTGTGGGTACCCGAAATTTCTCTACCCACACACACATGCTTCTTCCACGAGTGACCGCGACTATTACCATGGGTTTTCTCCTTCGCGGTTTGGACTTCGGGGATATCCTGAATCCTTCCCTTAGCTTCTCCCGAAACACTCTCCTCTGAGGTTCTGAGCTTCTGCCACGTGTCTCCTCAGATTCGCTAGCCCCACAAGGGTTCGGGTTTCACGACTTCACGAACTCTAAGGCTTCCATCTACAACCTCCAAACTTCTGCTTCCCGAACTTCCCGATCCTTTGCCACGTACTCCTCTGTGATGATCAACGATTAAGATTGAATCACGGCTTTGGACTTTGCGACTCTACTTTCGTCAAGTCTCCCACTTTCCGAACTCCGAAGTACCATATTACCTCACGACTATCTTCTGTATAGCTCTACCAGATCTGACGGTCTGGGATCGTTCGTCTCCCTCTGAGAACGGATATTTTTCACTGACTCGTAGTGAAGATTTCTTCCTTTGAATAATTTATGCCACTCTTCCGCCTGAGATTTCCCTTTTCGATTTGTTCCTCTGAACAATCTCTTCGACACTTAATCAAATTCCTGGTCTGTGCACGCCTTGCAACAGACTTTCATCCATGACTTGACTCCTCCTCGTGGATGGCCTTGCACTTCTTGCAACTATCCTCCAGCCACTTCTGTCCCTCGTGACTAAAATCATGCTATCCCTCCTGAGATTTCGTGTCTGAAAACTCTGTCACGCACTCCTTGCGAACATTGATGCTCCTTGCACACATATAAGTTCGCTATCTCTTCTGAGCTTCGAGTCTAAAATAGACTCAGTCACGCACTCCTTGCGGACATTATTCACACCTTACACTTGGTCACTGAAGATAAATGATTGAAACTCCTCTACTCCTCACAACGATTCATACATTCAACAAAGCAAATGCAGTCATGGAATCAAGAATAGAAATAACAGAGAATTGAAAAATAACAGAACTTCACCACTCATTCAGATAGACACATAACAACACACATTTGGGACAATGTTCCTCTGTTATATTCATCCAACTGAAACTTACATTCACACAGTATTTCTCTGTATCCCCCAGCTCTTGGCTTACAATGACAATCTACACACGAGATTCAACAACCTCTCCTCGACAATAATACAATGTTTTATACAAAAGGGACTCCCTTGAGTTCTTACCCCCAACTACTCTACGCTATCTTAATGGAATTGAATGCTATCAACTACTTAACACTTATTACAATAAATATCGAGTCAGACAGACAAGAACGAAAGCTCTAGATCTGTATTGCGATCCGATTCATAAAACACAATACATTCCCCATTGATCTTTCGTGATGGTTTAGCCTCTGATCATTAAAGATGTTCATAACTCAAAAAGATTTGTCAGATATCACATTAATGCATTGATCGTTTGAAATTCAAAATACTTCAAAATGTGCGCTAGTGCGCCCAACTGTCTTCCACGCTTGTGCTTTGTTGGCGATGCTCCTGCATCACATGCCCAAAAATTGTAGTCTCCCTAAAAAAAGGAAAGACCCCAATTATGTATGAGACCATGAGGAGACCAGTGCAAAAAATAGTATGTCTAAAAATAGACACTGTCAAAAATAGAAAGTCCTCAGAATTCAGTGGAAATATGTTCATTGAATTCTATTCTCTATAAGGAATTCGAAAATGTAATCAAAATCACCATCTGAACCCCGATCTCCACCTGCTAAAAATAGAAAGTACTTGCATGTCATCTTGGAAAAGGATCACTAGACTTAGAATGTCGTCAAGATCAATATTGTATGCTCAAAACTGTCATGTGAGCCTCCGAAGATTGTCTCCTAAAAATTAGGAAACTGGTTAAAAATATAAATCTCTCTCTAATACATGGAAAATTGTGTTGGCTCTGTCTCTGAAGAAAAACCACCACTTAACCAATCTCTATACTTGACCTCAGTAGAAACCAACCTTGGCCTACCCAAGTGTTATCTATGAAAGAATCATCTGAATGCAAGTAAGTATCAAAATATTGGTCCCCAACCCTCAGGATTTCCAAGTGAGAAAATCCAGGGGTTAACAATGACGACTCAAGGGGAAGAGACCCCCTGTGGGATGTCGAGAACATGAATAATMTCTAGATCTGCAGCTGCAAAAGGTCCTYGATGATGAAGAATGCTTGTATATAAGGATACATGACCCCCAAAGATGGTTTGTAATACCAAAACACTCGTCCAATGGGCAATGGAGTCAAATGCATACATGCCCCCCCGRCTGATCCACTGAAAATGGGGGCCTCCTCCAAGTATTCTACCGGCAACCACCACATTTGTACACCTTTCCCAATGGAAAATKAATCGAATTCRACACCTAGGAAGAGGTCACCTAGTCATATGCCAATAATGTGAACACCTTCTAGGCACGAAGGCACCCACCAATAATGTAAATGGGCCCTAACGCAYGAGTACAACCCKTCAATGTGAAAAATGAATTGATGTCTAACATTGACAAGGATCACCCTATCAAGGCCCAATAATGATCAACCTTGTCRAGTGYGAGATGACCGCCAATAAGGATAACGACCATCAAKGTACTCTACTTATGGACCATCCCCCAGATGATGTGTTGTAGTCGATGAGGGATGATCTGCAAGGAGAAGAGGAAATGATGAAATCATATCCGCTGGAGCGAAGTAATCAACTAAATACCTAGTTCAAATAAAAACACCATGTCCATAGTGTTGGATGAGGGGGACCATCCACTCAAACAAGCATACATCAATGAAAAAAATGAAGAGATGGAAAATAAGGTGACTCGAGACTCTCATATGTCTCTTTTTTTCTACTCATCCTAAAGACTCAATTGCTTCAGAGGACAGTCAAATTGACCCTCATCCAGACTCACTCTACATGCCAAAACTAGGGGGAAACTGAAAAAATCCTTCAACGAAAGTTTACTTTCTGACTCATGGTTGAAAAAGTGGAAAACAAGCTACTTGGGGAAGAAAACAACCCCATGTGAGGCACTTATTTTTGCAAAAAAGAAGTATGAAACTAACATAAAGAAGGGAAAAACAACAACAACAAAAATAGGACTGAAAGCGTGCAAAGGTAAATGAAAAATATACACAAAAGGGGACCAAAAAATGTTATCATAAAGCATAAACAACAAGCTACGGATATGGATATGGAAATGACTGGAAAAAATGACTAAAAACAACAAGGGGAAGCCCAAACCCCCCAAAAAGAAGAAATTTTATTATTTATTTATTTATTTTGAGGACCAAATCCTCACTGGAAGTAGTATTTCAGTTGTTTCCCATTGACTCGCAACCCCTCATGTTCACCATCCAAGTCGGATAGTTGAAAAGTGTTGGGCCCCACTGCCATATCAATATGATATGGACCAAACCATAGACTGTCAAACTTGCCATGGTCACTATATTTTTCATTTCTCTTGTCCCATCGCAAAACTATGTCACCAACTTGATAGTTTTTTTCCTTTGCGGTGTGGTCAAACACCCTTTTGATTTGAGTTGGGTAGTTTCTGAAATGGGTGTAAGCCACATGCCTATCCTCTTGCAGCTACACCAACCTTTCAATGCGATATTGTAATGCCTCCTAGTTGTCTGCAAACTTCCCCAACAACTTGTATACTAGTAGCTTCAAATTTACAGGAAAAACCACATCCAAACCATAAATCAACTTGAATGGACTCTTTCCCGTAGGATTTTTTTGGTAATCCTGTCAACCCAAAGTGCACACTTGAGGTTGTTATCCTAGGATTTCTTGTTATCACCAATGGTCTTCATGAGGATTCTGATAAGATTCTTATTGTTGGACTCTGCTAGTCCATTCCCCTGTGGATAATAGTTGGCAGCATGAGCCAACTTAATATTTTACTAGAAATAAAAAGCCACCAACTCAATAGATCTAAAGACACCAGCATTATTTGTATTCATTTTGTTGGGAGCTCCAAAACGGGTAATGATGTTCTCTTCTAAGAACTTGACAATGTTCGCACTGGAAAATCTTTTTAGTGGAATGGCCTCCACCCACCTGGTAAAATAATCTATGGCCACAAGGATCCAACTATGGCCACCTCTAGAAGCCTATGAGAGTTATCCTATGAAGTCAAGGCCCCATTGTTGGAAAGGATCTTCTACGATAACTGGATCCAAAGGCAAAGTGGGGAGATTTTATTTCCCTTCGAATCTCTGACATTGCTCACATGCTAGCAAAAATGCATGCGTGTCTGCAAACAATGTAGATTAGTATTAACCAACGTGCATGATCTTGTGCAGTGGTGCAAGCATAAAAGTTCCACCACACACGCCTGCATGGAGATCTCTCAATATCTCCCTGGATTCATCCTGATCCACCCATCACAAAATGATCCCATTGGAATTCCTCCATCCTAGGACACCCTGCAAAATAAAATACTTGGCAGCACAAAGTTGTAGATATTTTCCTTGCATCTTGGTGAAGTCAGTAGGACAAGAAAAATTCATCAAATAATAAATGATATTTGCATACCAATCACAATGTTGTAATGACACAAACAAGTAATTTACTTCAACCTCAATGGGAATTTCTTGAATTTCATCCAATTTGTTCTCGGCCATCATTCTCACTAAACCTTGTCCTCTGACCAACTCGGTAGGCTTGATCTCAAGATCGTACTCCTGGAGCTTTGTGATCTACCTCCCCCTGGTTCCACTACACTCATTTTTTTATTAGTATCTCCTTAACCATGGGGTGAGGTACATATGCTACCACTCGAGCATTCTAGAGGTAGTCTCTAAAATAGGCCAAGCCTTTCACTAATGCATATGCTTGCTTTTCCATAAGATTGTATTTAAGTTATGACCCTTGGAAATCTCTACTCATGAATGTAATCGGCTGCTCTATCCCTTCATGATTCTTCTACAAAAGCACAACAACCATAGTGAAATCATATGCAAAAGAAAACAATTGAAAATATTCATTATAATCATGACTAATAAGAACATGGGAGTGACACCAAGCTTGTTTAATGTCTCCAAATTCCTTCTTGGTCTCATCACTCAACTTTAAGCCATCTCCCTTTTTCAATGTATCAGATAAGGACTTCACTATCCCTGCGAAGTTCGAAATGAACCTCCTCACAAAGTTGATACAACCAAAAACACACTGAATGGCCTTCTTGCTTGGAGGGAGGGGAACAACTTGTATCCCCTTTACTCTCTCTTGATCTATATTTACACCATCCTCTAAGACAAAATGAACAGTAGTTTTCCTTGGAACACGCCCATGATTGACTTTTTGGGGTTCGATGAAATTCCAAGTGACCTACATCTGTCAAAAATATTTTTCAAGTGATTAATGTGTTCATCACGTTTCTTTGAAAATACAGTAATATCATCTTGATAAACTACAACAAACTTGAAAAGACAATCATAAAAATCATAGTCTATGGCACGTTGGAAAGTGGCTCCAGTGTTCATAAGTCCAAAAGGCATACGAATATATGGGTATGTGCCCCACAGGGTAGTAAAGGTGGTCTTATACACGGCTTATTTCTTAACTGCTACATGATTATACCCCAAGAATCCATCTAGCATGGACATCATGTCGGAACCTGTGATAGCTTGCAACACATGCTCCATACTAGGAAGTGGATAGTTATCTTTTAAAGATGCCAAATTCAAATTTCAAAAATCAATACATAGCCTTATCTCACCAGTCTTCTTTCTTACTAGGACCACGTTCATGATCTAGTTTGAATGTATGATCGGTTCGATAATCTTGGCCTCATAGAGTTCATGTACCTCTATATTTTCCCGAATGGTTTGGAATCTTCCTTCAACGGTATTGCATGACTTATGGTCTTTGGATCATACATTTTCAGTTCATCATAGGTCCATGTAAATACATATTTGTATTCTATCACCAAGGTTGTGGTCTTTTCCTTTCCTTGTCCAGTGCACCCGTTCCCAATTTTAATGATCCTTGGTGTCTCTTGCAATCTGATATATATCTCCACAACCTGTTGATCTGCACAAGATTTTGTTAGAACCCACAAAAGCATCAAATCTATCAAAAAGTCTCTCCAAAGGAACCAAACCTTTGGGAATCTTGTTTCTTTTCAATTAAATAAGTGGAGGCTCATCTCTTTCATGTATCTCATCAATCACATGCTCATCAAATTCATCTATGCAATTTAAAAAACTACGTATTTTCCTTTCATATTCAAACACTTTCCATGAACCAATGTTGTCAGGAACAAAGGGACGAAAACATATCTCAACCATGTATTTGACACGTGGATAGGACATGCATGACTGGAATATTAATGTGGCCATCGTCGCCATTGAATCATCCAACTTGTTGATCATGTGAGAGATTGCAGTGATATTAAATCCATCAAAGCATTCCATTTCATCCCAAAATGCATCCCTATATCTCCTTAGACATGGATTTTTGGCTTCACAATGCATTTCCACCTGGTTTACTACAAGCTCAAAATCCCCCTTTACCTTCAACGTTTTGATTTCCATTTTCCTTGCTCTTTGAATAACTAGCAATAAAGCTTCATATTCCACCACATTATTAGTACAACCAAATTGCAAACGAAATGAAAATGGGGAAATCATATCTCAGGGGATTGTAAGAATAACTCCTGCGTCTAATCTGTGTCTAGATTTGGCACCATCGAAGTGCATAGTCCATACTCCTTCATCCTCTACTACATGCATTGACATGGGTAGTTCCTCATGGACTTCTAAAATCATGTAATTCCTTAGTTCAAATTCATTCACTTCGAGAAACAACGGTTCGTTGTCCATCTGTTGTGGGTCTTCCACATGGTGCAACATTTTCTACTCTCTAAAAATTCTTACACGATAAGTAGGAGAAATGGGAATGCCCGCATTCGACAAGTCCATCTCAATACTACCTCCAATATATGTAGCCCACTTCCTTGATAGAAGCATCCCCCACTTTGTTGGAAAGTCAATCACTACTATGTTGATGGTGAACATCCTTGAAGAACACACATGCAAACGCCCTTAGAGGTTTTTTATCACCCCACACACTTGAATCTCTCTCGCATCCACTACTTGCACATTCCTGTATGGTTTTGTAATATGCAATCCCAACTCATGCATGTTGAATTTTAATGCTTATCTCATGCACATGTAGTTGATTTCATTTAGCATGTACTTGAACCATAAACAATGCAACAATACCATACACAAGTGCTACAATAACCAAGATCACAAGAAGAATAACCATGCACAAGAACACAAGAAGTATCCTGGGAAAACCCTTCTCAAGCAAGGGAAAAACCCAACAATCATTTGCTATATTCTCAAGAGAAGATCCCCCACACGATAGACCTAGCACACAAGAGGGTGCTTACCCAAACCTAGAACCTAACACCCAAGAGAGGTGCGCACTTCAGTCGTACATGCACTTGCTGAAATTGTGAGTTGACAAGTGAGAGTGTGTGATCCTCAATGGGGATTCACCTTTATTTATACAACAAATGACACAACAAAAGGTGTGTCTATTGGCACAATAGGGCCGACCTCAATAACTCAATAATATAATTAATCATTACACAATATTAATTATCTTACATATGGTGGAGCCGACTTGTACCCTTTTACATCACAAATTAGGGTTACAAGTACATCTTACTCTAAGAAAATATAACAAGGATCTCACACGTCCACTAGTGCTCAACCACTAGGAAAACGTCCACATGTGCTCAACCACAGGGACATCATACTCAAAAGATCACTCAACTGAGTCCACAGGAGTACCATCTCAAGATGACTCAACTAAGTCCATAGGAGTACAAGGAAATAAACCATCTCAAGCTGAATCAACTCAGTCCAGAGGAGTACAAAGAAGGAGACCATCTCAAGTCATCTCAACTCAGTCCAGAGGAGTAGACAAGAGACCACATGTCATAACAACTCAATCCAAATTCTGACGCACACCCATCACATGGGCACACCCAACACTTGGGCTTCCTCACACAGATGTCTCAACTCAGTCTAAAGGAGAACGATCTGGTGGATGTCTCATGAAGCTGCAATCAACAACACTCCCTCTCAACTAGGGAGGCATTCTCCACCAGGCCAAGTCTCTCACGTAAGTACTCGAACTTCGTCTTGGAAGGTGGTTTGGTGAAGACATATGCAACTTGCTCATGTGTAGAAAGGTATTTCACGTGCACTTCTTTCCTTTGAACCATATCTTTGATATACTGGTATTTGATCTCAATGTGTTTTGATTTATCGTGAAACACATGATTCTCTGAGAGCTTCACACAACTTTGGTTATCGCAATGGATAACGGTGGAATCCATCTCATGACCAAATAAATCTGCAAGGAACTTGCGAAGCCACACTGCTTCACAAACTGCCACACATAACGCTATGTACTCTGCTTCTGCGGTACTCAAAGCAACAATTTTTTTTTCCTACTGCACTAGGAACTTATGGCAGATCCCAAAGTAAAGCAATAATCGGATGTGATCTTCCATTCCACTGCATTCCATGCCCAGTCTACATCGACATATCCTTGCAATCTCATGTCTACAATGGAGGCATATCTCATGCCATATCCAATTGTGCCTCGTAGATATCTCAACACATGCTTCACTGCTATCCAGTGAGTCTGTCTTGGTTGACTCATAAACTGATCGAGTACATTCACTGCATAGCATATATCAGGTCTAGTGTTAACCAAATACATCAATGATCCAATCAAATGTCGATAAATAAGTAGATCAATCTCACCTGAATCAATATAAGCCTCGTTCATTTTCTTCAGATCCATCACCATCGGTGTAGGCATGGACTTGCAGTCTGTCATACCGAAATTCTTCAATATCACCACTGTATATTTTCCTTGACTCGGGAAAATCTCATCAATCCTCTGCCATACTTCTAGTCCCATGAATTAGTGCATCATACCCAAATCCTTCAGCTCGAATTCATAAGTCAATGCACGCTTGCATTCAACAATAATACTTTATGAACCGATGAGGAATAAATCATCAACATACAGAACCAAAATCAAGGACTCGTCACTAACAATATGATAATATAGGTTTGGATCAACAACACTCTTGTTGAAGCCCAAACTCATCAGGAATCCATCCATCTTCTCGTACCAAGCACAAGGTGCCTTCTTATTCCATACAATGCTTTCTTCAACCTGCACACATGAGATTTATGCTCATGTATCACGAATCCATCTGGTTGCTCGATGTAAACATCTTCCTCAATCTCACCATTGAGAAAGGTTGTCTTTACATTCATCTGATGTAGTCTCCAACCCATGGATGCAGCTAGGGAAATGATCGTACAGATGGAATTGTATCGGGATACAAGAGTAAATGTCAACTCATAATCAATTCCCTCCACCTGAGAGAATCCTCTGGCCACAAATATCGCCTTACACTTCTCGACACTTCCATCAACTACATGCTTGATCTCATAGATCCACTTGGAAGTCACTACAAACTTCCCTTCTAGTCTTGGAACAATATCCCACACATCATTCTTCATGATGGACTGATACTCTTCTGACATGGCATATTTCCATACCTGCTGACCTGTTGCTTCTCCATGAAAATAAGGCTCAATATCAATGATGTGTCTCATAGCTGAAAAGTAGCTCGAAAATATTTGTGGTCTCTTTCTTTCTTGGAATGTGCCTCAAGGAGCTACATGTCCCTCTGCCTCTTGCAGAGTCTGTCGAGCCCAGGAAAACCTTTTATAGCCTACTACAATGTCTCTGTGAACTTCAACTAGAGCTACGAGATCAACTGGATCAATGATTTTCTCCCTCTAAACTGTTGAAGGGGGAGAAGGTATTGTCTCGTTGTTAGTCTCCATCTGAGATTCTCTGAATCTTCGAAAGGCTATCTCTTCCTCAAAGATGAAATCTCTGCTCACCTCAATCTATCTCTAACCATGGATGTAGATCCGGTATGCCTTTGAAGATTCATTGTACCCCACAAATGTACCCTTTTTTCCTGAAGGGTCTAACTTGGTCCTCTTCTCCTTAGGTACATGAAAGTATATTGGACACCCAAATATCCTGAAGTGTCCAACCTTAGGCTTCACTTCGATGAAAGCTTCTTCAGGAGTCATGTTCTTCAAACTCTAATGAGGGATCCTATTCTGAACATACACGGATGTCATGGATGCTTTTTCCCACAAAATCATAGGTAGATTTTGATCATGTATCATCGCTTTGGTTGCCTCAATGATGGTTCTGTTCTTCCTCTCTTCAACCCCATTTTGCTGAGGGTTATAAGGAACGATGTAATCCCTCTTGATCCATGCCTCAATACTGAAATCACTGAAATCCCTGGAGGTGTACCCTCCTCCATTATTTGATCTCAACACCTTGATCCTCCTCCCAGTCAGGTTCTCAACCTGAGATTTAAACTCTTGAAATCTCGCAAGGACTCCATCCTTGGTCTTCAAGAAGTAAATCCACGTCTTCCAAGAGTGATCATCGGTGAAGAGCATATAGTAAAAATATTTGTTCAAGGAAGCAATAGTCGTGGGTCCACACACATTTGAATGTATCAAGTCCAAGATCCCTTTGGATATGTTGTCACTGCTCAAGAAGGATCGCTTGACATTCTTGCCAAGAGCACAACCTCTACAAACACCATCATGCTGAAGATGCATCTCTGGAAGGCCTATTACCATCTTCCCCAGAGTAGGAAGGGATCTATAATGTATATGAGCAAGTATTCTATGCCATAGCTCGCTCAAGCTGATAGTATCATGTAACAAGGCCTGGACTGGTCGGACAATCAATATGTACAAGTTGTTTTCTCGAACACCAATCACTCGGGCATAATTCGTATATGAGTTCTTGTGCCATGCAAGAAATTTTCCTTCAGAGAAGGTAACCTTGTAGCCTTTATCTTCTAAGGCAAAAACATAGACAATGTTCCTTTTCATCCCAGGTACATATAGTACCTCACTCAATTGAAGGGGTATGTCAGAATCTAGTTGGAAAGTAGATGTTTCAACTCCTTTCATAGTATATCTGGCATTGTCTCCAAGTACAACATGTACACTAGATTCTTTCTCAACAAGGTTTGTTAGATGATCTTTATATCTAGTCATGTGATCCAGGGGATCAAATTTTGCTCAAAATTCAAATTGCTTAGAATTGCTTCAAAACGAACAGGGACGTAGGCCTCGTTGTCATGAACCCAACGCACTTCGAACGGGTTCAAACAGACACTGTATGAGCGATATATCACGTTCTGTCCGATTTTCCAAACAAGCAAAAATTTGCTGACTGTACAGTCCATACAAATGACGTGGCAGGGATTGTACGCTGACGTGGATGACCGTACGCTGATATGGAATATGATGACATGGCAGATGTTGATTGGTTAGTCGGATGTCGAATTGTGGTTGGACACGTGGTAGTCTTTCGGCAAGTTGTAAGGTGCCACGTGGCCCAAGCATGGGCTGCCACGTGGCACCCTGTTGTTTAACAAAACATATTTTTGGGAGTCCATGGGGTTCGAACCCGGGACCTCCCCCACGGAGGGAGCACCTTTGCAGAGAGTGGGCTACCACTAGCCCATGCATTGTTACTTAACATTACAATGCACCAACTTTCATTTAAAGTAAATGTTGTTGTATATTGGGCTGCGTCCGGGCTGGGGCTAAGCCCCAGCCCTCGGTCGCGGTTGTATACACTCCACATGCGACCACCTTGGATACCACGACGCGCGCGTTCAAACGGTCACCGCTCTAGCCCGCCACTTGTCAAACATTCGTGCCACCGTTCAAACGTGCCCCTAACTCAGCGCTGGGATGTGGCCACATGCCCCCCCATGAGCCCAACACCTCCGACTTTGGGGGCCCAAAACCCGCTAACGGTGCAACATTTTGGCACCATTCACAGGAATGCACGTGGGTGCTAGGTTTAGGCACAGGAAACGCCCAGAAGCCAAGTTAGAGACACAGAGGTGTGTTTTAGCAAACCAGAGACAACAAGCTTGAAGGGGAAAACTTCTAGGAAGCATATCTTCTTCATTTTTTGGCCAAACCAGGTGCTGAAAAATCCCAGCTAGGGGTTTTTGGATGTTCTGGAACCATTGGAACCATCTATTTGGCATTTTGAGCACTGTAAATCATTGATTTTATCACTTTGAGAAAATAATATAAAAGATCCATTGGAAGCTGGACCAGGAGATGTAGCCCAAGAGAGGGGTATACTCCTTTATCATTTGTTGTGTTATGTGTTTACTGTTCTCTGTTATTTGTTGGTTATTATCTGCACCTTGAATGTGGAAGTTTCTCTAACTTATGTGTTGCAAATTGATCCTTTTGCCTAAGCACACTTAATTTAAAACTTGCAAATCTTTCAAAGTTACAAGCCTCTTCATTATTAGATCATCATGTGTCTGGAAGCACCACTGTCAATTAACCAAATATCACTATCATTAGGAATTGTACCTGAGAGTGTTTATGTGAAGAAGAATGCTTCATCTTTTATGTATTCATCTCTCTAAGGTGGTTCTGGATCAACATCAGCAGTGGATGTAAATTGTATTCCTTTCTTCCTGGTAGGACAATTTCTCGCAATGTGTCCATACTTATCACATTTGAAACATTGAATCTTTGAATTGTCTTTTCTGTGTTCATGACTTGAAGATGATGAAGTCTTATTGCATTTGAATGTTTTGTTGAAACTTCTTCTATTTCTTCTTCCTTTCTTTGTATGAAAGGCAAGAGCATGATTGTCATCATGAGGGGAGTCTTGCACTACTTTGACTATAAGTTTGGTTTCTTCATGGGTGCAATCTGTCCATAGACGATCAAATCCAGGTAGATCTGCTCTACCAATGATACCTTGAATAAATGGTTCCCAATGTCTTGAAAGAGAATTGAGAGTAGTCAAGACAAGTTCTCTATCTGATATAGTTTCTCCAATGGCACCCAACTGATCTTTGATCTCTGAAATATTCATGAAGAAGGTAGCAACAATGTCAACTTTTGTCATCTTGATATGTTGAAGTTGATTCTTCAGTGTAAGATCTCGGAGCGTGTTGTTAATCTCAAACATATTCTTTAATGAATCATACATCTCCTAAGTTGTCTTTAGGTTAGCAATACGAGGAAGTAGACGATCTCTTACTAAATAGATTATTATCTTCCTTGCTTTGATGTCATCTTCCTTCCAATCTTCCTTCTCTTCATTGGTAGTTGTTTCTGGTAGAGTATTTTGTATCAAACTCAATAGGTCATCCTCTTCCAGGGTAATTTGTAGTATTTATTTCCAAGAACTGAATTTTCTTGATCCATAAATCCTATCTTCCACCAAAGTTTTGTTCCTCATGGTTTGCAGATTCTTCCACAAACCCTAATGGCTAGGTTACGAAACCTAACAGCTAGGGCAGGCTAGCAACCTTAGGTTTTGTTGGACTTATCACAACCAACAATAAGCCTTGAAAGTCAGAAGAACACTGGTAAGCTTGAAAAATCCTTTAATGAGCTGCAAAAACCCTAAAACCGAAATTCTGCAGAAAATTGCGGAACCCTAGAAACCCTAGGGCCAAAAATAAAAAATTCTTGGAATTGCACTCTGAGAGTCTTTGGAGGTGCTCTAAAGGAGGTCGTACACTCCTATGCAAAATTTGTCCCCAACATTTCAATGGAAGGTGTTGAAACCTAGCAAAAGAGGGGGAGTCGTTTTTGCAGTTGCAACAAGGGGAGGGGACGACTGGATTCTTCAATTGATTATGCAATGGTCTCTTCAGGAACTATGCTTTGATACCATGTTGAATGTTAATGCTTAGCTCATGCACATGTAGTTTATTTCATTTAACACGTGCTTGAACCATAAACAATGCAACAATACCATACACAAGTGTTGCAATAACCAAGATCACAAGAAGAATAACCATGCACAAGAACACAATAAGTATCATGGGAAAACCCTTCTCAAACAAGGGAAAAACCCAGCAATCCTTTGCTATATTCTCAAGAGAATATCCCCCACACAATAGACCTAGCACACAAGAGGGTGCTTACCAAAACCTAGAAGCTAGCGCCCAAGAGAGGTGCGCACTTCAACCATACATGCACTTGCTGAAATTATGAGTTGACAAGTGAAAGTGTGTGATCCTCAATGGGGATTCACCTTTATTTATAAAACAACTGACACATAAAAAGGTGTGTCTATTGGAACAATAGGGACGACCTCAATAACTCAATAATATAATTAATCATTACAC
>JZKD02S0031066.1:13140-26482 GCA_000966675.3 Picea glauca
TGAATTTAGTTTATAGGTGGATTCTCCCATTATTTTGATAAGGTATTGATAATCATCTCCAAGTGAAACTTTCTAGGGGAAGTCCATTTCTATAAGGCTAGAGAGAATGTCTTTCTGATCTGTCATGTGCTTAGAGGCACCACAATCTATGAGCCAAGTATCCTCTCCAGGTGTCACAAATTCTGAGAGGGCGGAAAACAAAACATAATCTTCAATCTCTTCTTTAGTTAACTTCTTGGGTGGCTCATCGTCTTCAGCTGCATGGGCATGTTGTCTTTTGTTATTTCTCCTCTTGTATTCTTCTCTTTTGGCAAGACAGTTCTTAGAAATGTGTCATGTTGGTTGTGGAGCCTGATTATCTTCTTGATTAAGAGGTCTTTGTTTTCAGCTGTGTTTATACCCCATGAAGAATTTACACCCCGGAAGAATGTACACTCCTCCACACGGGGGAGTGCAAGGGGGATTCCCCCCCCTGTGGGGTTTGAGGGGTCCATCTTCCCGTTGGGGGTTCGGGGGACAACGTTCCCAATGGGGGTTCGTGGGCGAAGCCCCCGAAGGAAAAATTGCCCTGTAAATGTATATTGTAATTTCATAGTAAATCTGGACCGTTCATTATAAGGTTGCAGATCTGACGGTAGAAGTTATGTTAGGGGTTTATTCCCTAGAAGGAAACCCTCGTTTATGAGGGAAATGTATTGCGGCTATGTATCATTGTGAATATTGTATTTTGAGTGAGGAGACTGTGATAGAAAGAAGAGGAAGTTACAGCGGGTGTGTTGGAGGTTGTATCCCTTCGTTTTCTGGATAATAATAAAGGAAGGACCTGTCAATTTCTCTGTTGGACATAGCCCACACAGGGTGAACCACGTATATCTGTGTCTCTATTGTATTGTGTATCTTCTATGTTTTATTTCCGCATTTGTTTTATTTTATTGCTCTGCGATCCTGTTTTTCTAACATGTCCCATCTTATCACAATGATAACATTGATAAGAGGAGAAATCTTTTCCCTTTCTTTGACCCTTCTGATATTTCTGGAATCTCTTTGGAGAGAGATTCTTTATGAAAGTGGGTCTCCTTTTGAAAATGAGACTTTTTCTTTTCACCCTTAGCATGAGAAGCAAGGGCTTGATCGTCCTCTCTTAATAGGACGACTTCTCGGTTGGCCACTCTTGCTTCTTCTTGAACACATTCTTCCCATAAACTGTCAAATTGGAGTTTCTATTTTCTTGCACAAATAGTTTGGATGAAGGCATCCCAAGGTCTTGTGAGACCATTAAGAGTTGTCATCACGAGTTCATCTTCATCTGAGTTATCTCCAATTGCCTCCAACTCTTCCTTGAATTGAGAAACCCTAGAGAAATAGTCTTGAATTGTTTCTCCTTTTTGCATCTTTGTATTCTTGAGTTGGGTTCTCAAGTTCTTCCGGTTGATGTTCTTTCCTTCATACATTCTGGTTAGGGCATCAAACATATCTTTTGGAGTATTCTTAGAAGACACTTGAGGGATCAAGTGGTCTTTAATGGAATCTGCAATTATTCCTTTAGCCTTAATCATATCCTTCTTGTACTTCTCTTTGGCTGCATTTTCTTCGGGTTCCGGTACATTTTCTTTTATGAATTTTGCAAGGTCATTTTTTCAAGAATGAGTCCAATTCTGTACTTCCAGGCATGGAAATTCTCCACACCTTCTAGCTTGTCAACAAGCTTGGTGCTTGTAGACATCTTGACTCGTAGCTAAGAAAATGACCAGAAAATGAAAGTGCTCAAAAATTGAAACTGAGCTTACTAGGAGATGCGTTGGGCTGAGGCGAGTTTGTTGGAGATGGTTGTTTCAGAAAATTCCAAGTTTTACCCCTTGAAACTTGACCTGCTTAATTTTGGACTGGTACTTCTGGTACTGGTTCGTGTTTCCTGGTTTTTCGGGTATCAGTCAAAACTAGGGTGTTACTTTCCGAAGAATCTGGGCACTGAAAAAGTTCGCTCAAGCTGCCAAAAGATGCGCTAGGGCAGGGCACACTTACCAAGATAGTTTTTGGTCAAAAATTCCTCTTCAGTAAAAAGCCCTAATTTTCTTGTACGACAACAGTGACGTCTAGATACCTAGTGAAAGATGCTTTATTCAGTCAGGCTCTGATACCATGTTAAGTTTTTACTGTTGTTATTAGATTATTTCCAAATTACATGAGCATTCAATGCATTTCCAAAACAATAGCATAAAGAGGATCACTGAAAGAAACATAATCACAAGGTACGCAACATTTTATCCTGGGAAACCCTCATTGGGGAGAAAACCTAAACCTAGCAAAAACTTCCTCAATAATAGATTGCCAATACAATGCCAAGACTAAGGCCAAAACACCAAAGATAAAGCAAGACTGAGCATGTGCCTCTCTTCTCCTTCCTGCAACTGCAACTGCCTTCAAGATATGCGCACAAGATGATTGAGAGTGAGTGTATGTAAATGAGACACCAACCTCACATATAAATACAAGTGTGAGATGGTGCTAGGGTTGTGTCTCTTAACTTGGTTGAGCCGATTGATTATTGCAATGGTTATGTGTAGGACCTTCTGGCTCTACTAACTTTTCCTAATGATCTGAAGAGTGATCAATTTGCACCATCTGGCACTAGGGGTAACTCAATCTCAAATACAGGGACTGTCATGCCTGCTCCCTTTGATCCTTGACTTCTTCTGAGTCTACAATAACCTCAGAGTCTCTATAGGATATACTTGGTGTTGGATAGAAAGTCTTAATATGAAAAGCCGAGTCAGGCTTCAAAAGAATTATGCTTCCTGTCAAGGTGGTTTCATCATCCATTGACCAAGTCTTCTCATCGGGAAACTGCAAAACACTGTGAGTTCTATTCTAATGTGCTCGTTTTACCATAGACAATGTCATATCATTGTCACCCAACCATAGGCATTTACATATGCCACCCCCGAGCACATAAACTATTTCTTGATTTTAAATGAGACCTTGTTGGATTCCCGTACCAGGGATAATGATCCAACAAGCTAAGATAAAAAATGCATAAAATCTGATGTTAATAAACTTAAAACTGAAATCAAATATGAAGGGTGCATACCTAGAGCATGCATTTGTTAGACTTGCTTGCTTTGATCTGGATGAATAATGATACTTCTTCACGACTTGTACTTTTACCCTCATGATACAACACTTCTCCGGCTCTTTTACTTCCTGAAGTTTTTAATGTGGAAGGAAACAAGATATAGCTATCAATATCACTTGATATGAATCAAGTGCTTCGGAAGCGCTAAGTCCTATATCACAGGAGATATAGTTCATCTGGATCATCTTCCTTTGTTCTTTTTCGATCAGGTTCATCTTCTCCTGCGAAATGAGCATGATGCCTTTTAAACTTCCTGGTTTTATCTTGTTCTTTTGCTTGGGGACAATTTCTTGCAATATGTCCCATCTTCTGGCAAATGAAGCATCTGAAGCTTGAGAGATCTTTATGAGAATCTTGTCTTTTATGAGGCTTCTGAAATCTTTTGTGAGAGTGAACTTCTTTCTTGTTCTTTCCTTTTCTTGTGTGAACTGTTAGCGCTTGATCTTCATTGTTCTCTATCTTTTCCTTTCTTTCCTCTAATCTGGCTTCTTCTTGAGTACAATCTTCCCACAACCTGCTGAACTTAGTTAACTTTCTTCTAGAGCAGATTCCTTGGATGAAGGATTCCCAAGAATTAGGAAGACCATTTAATGTGGTCATTGTTATCTCAGCTTCTTCAACCGAGTCTCCAATAGCTTCCAACTGTTCTTTAAGCTGGGACACTCTTGTGAAATAATATTGTATGGTTTCTGAACTTTGCATTTTCACATTGTTGAGTTGTGTCCTCAAGGTCATTTTCCGATTGATGTTCTTGCCTTCAAATAGACGAGATAAGGCATCCATCATTTGCTTTGGGGTTTTTGTTTCACACTTGATTTGCTTAGCTGTATGTCATTAATAGGCAGGACCCAGGAAAACTGCAGTTGGTATTTTTGCTATTCTACCGTTTTGACATGTTCCTTCCATAGCATGTTGATAAAGGTTGCAGAGAATGATGTTGCTGAAATTATAAATGATATGCTGGATGCTGTTGAAGTATGTCGTTTGCATGGTTTATGCTCATGTTACTAAGATCTTTAGATTGTGAATTGTGCAGTTACCAGTGATGCTTTCCATAAATACATCCACTGTCCCTTCTGTATACTGGTTCTGGTTTAGAGCTTGATACATAACTCGAGGCTGATTCTTCCTTCTGTGTTCCATTAATGGTGTGATTGTTTAATAAATGATATGAGTATTAAGATATGATAAATATTTTGATCATTGCAATGTCAGAAATATCGGTATGCCAGCTAGAAATATGTAGTGTTTGTAAATACTTCTGTTAATGGGATATCCGATAAACAGTAAAATTAGAATATGTTTTATGTCTAGTCAGGCATTTTACACTCAGTAGCATATACGATGGAGTCAGGGATGCATACTTTGTAGGCAAGCAATTATACATGTATATGGACAATTAGGGTCATTTAATACATTGTAATGACAACTTAAAAATATGTGCCATTTTCAAGTACTGCAGAAAGACTATTGTAACCTTATTATTTATTTTCTGATCTTGCATTTATTGCTGTAGATTGATTAATATATGGTGATATTTGTTGAATTGCTGTAGTCTAAGAGCCAACATAACACTGCAGAATTCTAGCAAGTCCATACTCCAGTTGACAATGCAACAATTATGGTCGGGATGTGACAGCACTTAATGTTTTATTGATCTTCGTTGTAGCAGAGAATAGACTCATTAACTCTCTTGTACCTTCCTCCTCTACTTCTTTCTGAGCTTCTCCCACACATCATCCATTAGCACAAGTTCCACTACCATGGAACTTCATGCTAAAGGGGAGGAAAAATCAAATAGCCTTAGGGATTCCTAATAAAGAAATAAATGAAGGTTAAATCTTCTTTTTGTAGGCAGTATGCTTGTATAGGGGCTAACCTAAATATTTTTTCTTCTCCAAACATTGTATATTCCAGGGTGGATTTCCTGCTTCAGCTCTGCCACTTGGTCCACCAGTGGCCCCAACTGAAGAGGCCATTTCAACACTGGTTTCAATGGGATTTGATAGGAACTTGTCTACTCGAGCACTCGAACAAGCGAGGTACGACATCACTGTAGCCACAAACCTTTTGCTTGAGGCACAGTCTCATTGAGTTGCAGGCAACTGTTTTTGAGTAGGATGAATCTATCCCCGAGTTACATTAACCGTTTTGTGGGAGAACAGAGCATCTAAGAACTAATTGGATCAGATAGCTTGAAGAAAGAAGATGTAAATTTATAACTGTAAAATAGAAATAGGGAAAATTCCAAATGGTTATATTTGAAGAGATGTTTAATTATTTTCTAAATGTGTTTATGAATGCTACAATTGTTACTCAGTGAATCTTATTTGTGTAATTAATTGCACAATATTGTCTCGACTTTTCAACGTGCACTTTCATGTGACTTGCTAGTTATGCTATATCAAATTGATACAAAAGATTTCCAACATGCTCGAGGAGATGGTGCTTTTTCATTATATAGATAAACAGATCTATACTGATAGGAAATCTGATAATATGTGAGCTCTTGGTCGTTATGATAACTAAAAAAGGCTATTTAGAGTTACTGATACCAAACGCAATATAAAGATAGGAAGTAGAAGGAGAAAAACAATTGGGCAAATAGTACCCAATAGTGTCACTTGGACTGGGGAACTCAGTAATGTTTCCGATTTAAGGAGATGCCTAAACAACAGACGCATACACACATAAACAGATGCTTGTGAAGGGGCTATTAAAATCATAGGAAAAATCTGCAGTCAATGCATAATGGATTTTTACTATAATTTTTTTTCTTTTGATATATTACTAATCTAAATATTCTTATAAAAAAGATATTACCATAAAATTTCAATTACTAATACTTTAATGTATTACTAGTATAAATTAGAATACTATTAATAATAGATTATTAATGCACAACTGATTTATTCATGGTACATTACTAACACTGATGATGGATTATTAATTTATCATGCATAATGATATCAATTATATTAATATACGTTAAAAATATATCATAATACATTAGCATTGGATACTACTAATGATTGATAAATGATACAGTAATAATGTACTTTAATATCAATAATGACATGTTAATGTATTAATAAATTTATGAGATTTTTTATGATATTGACGATGATGTTGTTATCCGTCCCCTAAGACCAATAAATTTTATCATACAAATAAAGGTTATTAATAAATCATGCATTCTTCCAACATTAATATATTAAAATTAGAGCCAATGCACACCAATGCCTGAGTTCTTCACATATACCTCTTCTTCAACAGTAGTAAATATTGTCACGCATGGAAATTGGTATTATAGGTTTGGAAGAGCAAAGAAGGGAAAAATTATGTGGTTGGAGAGATCAGTATATCTCTGTATCAGCTTTGCACAACGTTTTCCCTAACAATGAAAAATGAAAAAGAAAATGTTTCCAAGCATTTGCCTCACATTTCTGTACATCTTGTTTTTGACCATATTGGTCCAACATGTGAGGTGACATATTTAATTTTATAGTTATCACATGCAGCTACTCATTTCAAAGAAGTTTTCAGAGGCAAACTCTAGTCCACCTTCTTTGAGAAATATTAGATATTTAACTATGACGAGATCTATAATAACACTCACAAAGTTATATGATTATCATGAAAGTTTAGTAATAAAAGGTTAGAAGCTAGGGTTTGTAGGAAGGTCTGGCTCATCAACACTCTTAGGTGCACCCTAGTTTCTTTAGGCAGTTCGTATGCCCTCTCCTTGCATGTATGTGAACACAAGTGCGATGCTTAGACTCCTGATTTTGGCAAGGAAAAAACCAGCCAGGTCTGACATCCTTGTTGTGTCCCCTTTATGTGAGGAGGCGTTGAATGCCCCTCAGAAGGACTCCTTGGCGTTGCCTTACAGATCCTCATCAATCACTACCATTGAGGCCCAGAGTAAGTCTACTTCTTTGTTCAAAGAAATTCTCATGTTGTCACCTAAAAAGACCCCTTAACCAAATTTTCATTTGCTTGCATGTTCCTTTGGTTAGCCCTCTGTTGTCCATAGAAAACCCACTCAAAACATAATATCTTCATCATAAAACAAGGAATCTATGGTCTTTCCTAGAATGATTTCCATGGGGCTAAAGGTTCTTTAAATTATTATATATAACCCACGTGACCAAAGCCCTTTTTTCTTAAGTTCTTATGTGTGGGAGGGATATGGTTAAAGGTCTAATAGTTCAAGTGCAGGTGGATTTCGGGTTGCAATTCTTCCAAAAGCCCTAAGAAAATCAATGGTTTGTATGGATTTGTAGAGGTTAGGACAATCGAAGGCTTAAGAATGTTATGGTGTCACGAATGGATGAGGGATGAGCTTTCTCCCGCTAGGGTAGATCTACAGTTGTGATCGATTCACTGGGGGTCAAGTGAAGAGGAGGCCTGAAATACAAAGGCCTTGTGATTGGCCCTGATTCCCACCACGAAGAAATACCAACATTTTAGGTGTACTCGTGGTGGTTGTTTTCATTAGGGGTCCAAAAAGTTAAAGTTGTCGTGAATGATGGAGATCTTGCTTACTAAAAGTGATTAAAAAATCTAAGATTTCTTGCGAGGGTATGGGGCAAATAAAGAGAAAAGGTCTCGTTGATTCTGCAAACGGATTGGATCACTTCGCGGGGAAACATCAATGACTTAGGATCATTAATGCAACATCGAAGGAGGAAGGGGCCCCAAGTAATGAAATTTAGTCAATGATTGCAATCTTTCCCACTAGATTTGATCTACAATTGAGACTTATCCATGGCATGCTACTTCGGAAAGGTATCAATGGTACCTCGAGTGTCGTGAATGGTTTAGATTTCCCTTACTTGATTTGATCAATGACTAGAAATCCGTTAGTGGGGGGTGCACATCCAATGTAAAAGATTGTGGTGCGATCAACGACTCAGATCACCCTTGTGGGTGAATATCTATGACTTAGGTGGTTCGGTTGGAAATGTGGGAAAGCATAAAGGAAAATCCCTGGGGGGCCCTCAAATGGCCAAGATTTTTCCCACTTGTCAAGATCGATAGCCCAAATACGATGGCAGGGGTTCCCCCTCTAGTGTAAAAGATTGTGGTGCTGACAAGGTAGATCAACGATGGAGGTTTTCCTTGTGGACTTAGATCAACAATCAAGATTTCATCATTGGGCATCCCTCCAACTTATCAAAATGCAGTTGCGCTAATAAGAGGTTTCCACATGGCCTCAACCGAAGACTCAAAAGGGGCCTTCGGTAAAGGATTCTGTCAAGGATATTCACCATCATATCGAAGGCTCCACATAGCATTGTTTCAATGGTCAGATGGGTAGGCTCTTAGAATTAAGGTTAGATATCCATCATCGGTTTTCGAAAGGCCATGACTATTAAAGGAAATAGGTCGTCGTGAAGAATATCTCGACAATCCACTCGCTTTCAAAAGGCATTGCCTCTTCACTAAATTAGTTGGCAATTTCGCAACAATAGCCAATTTGGTTATTCATAATTAAAAGCAAAGGAGGTGCTCGACCAATCAACTTCAACATGGCCAACCATTTGAAGGAATAATTCATACTTGTGAATAATGAATAATGTCTAAAATGTATAATTGCATAAATGCAATTAAGTAGACCAAGCTTAATGTCTACGTATGAGTGAAAGATGAGGATAAGGAGAGATATTAGGGATGAAGATCTCATGGATTGAGTTGAGATATTTAAAGAGATATTGTGGAGATGGTTATGGATATGATGTGATCTAATTATCTAATTAAGACTTAGTAGTTATGGTCACCTATGGTTATATAAAGAGACCATTTGTCCAATATAATGTACACACGATAATGTTATAATGTAATATATATTTTTCCCTTACGGGGTTTCTTGAGTATAATTGTCGGTGTCCCTTGCTTATTTATATGTTTATATGTGTTTGTTGTTGGCTATTAAAGCCAATATTTGGTATCAAAGCCTGCGTAAGCTAAAGAGGGCAATGTGAGAGACACTATTGTTGTTAAAGATGTAGCCATCCTGTGAAAGTGTGGAAGAGATGCAACTTGAATTGTTTGGCATGTAAGAAGAGGTGTGCTAGAGCAGAGATTGAGCCACGGAAGTGTGCAGTCTTGTTTGCTCCTATCCGCTGCGTGAAGGTTGGGAATCGTAGTGTGCTCGCTGCGTGAAGGTTGGGAATCGTAGTGTGCTCGCTGCATGAAGGTTGGGAATCGTAGTGTGCTTGTTGCGTGAAGGAATAAGCAATGGCTTGGTTCTGGTACAAGACATTGCCCATGGTTCAAGGATAAAGGATAAAGGCGATGGTTCAAATTCGGTTCAAATTCCCTGGAGACCACTTGTTGTGAAGCCTAAATGCAGAGGCACGGATCGAGAGCATTGAGATTTGGTACGGTTTTAGGTTGTTGTAGAAATTAATGGTTGGAGTGTGTTGACCCCTGGCGCATGAGTGTGTACACTGTTTGCAACATTGTTGAGAGCCAATTTGGAAGAACTATGTGCTGACTCTTCATGGAGGACAAGATGCCTTCCACGATGCTATAAATCATAGTGCCTTTCACTTTGTGCACAAGATGCGAATGTGTCCCTTACAAAGAAAGTCAAAAGAGGTGTCGAAATATATATTAATGGAGTTGTTGTAACCCTCCATAAAAGAGAGTAAGGGATGTTGTGTAGTATGCCTGTGGAATAGAGCCTACCGTCGCTAAGAAAGAGCTTTCTAATTAAGGAATATAATCCCTGTGAAAATTTTTGTGGACTGTAGTGAGTTTGGGTCGTGTGTTCATTCAAAGGCTAACGCATCTACAAGTGTGGGGTGACTCTCTTCACATATATTGCCTTAGTGATTGTGTTTTCATTTAACTGGTCATTGGTCATTTTTGCAAGTTTGTCTTTAGGTCTTTTTTGTTGCCTGTTGATTGTTTATTCAATTGAAGGTGATAGATCTTGTTGTTGTTATAGCCAACATGTATTCTCTTCGTTGTAATACCTTGCACCTGATACTCCATCTTTGCGTTGAAACAAACAATGCGTTATGATCTACATGACAATGATAAGCTATGTAAGTGCACCAAAAAGATATTGTTTCATTCCTTTAAAGACCCAAATGATTTGCACTCATTTTGTTAAAAAGGTTTTTTTTCCAATTTGGAGAATTGCAGCAAAGAGCATGTAATAAAAATTATTAAAAGGCTCAAGGGGCAGCGATTGGAGACATCAAGATTGCTACATGCATAAGGAACTACAATTTGCAATATATAGAATGTCGGAATAAAATTTCGAGGAGGAAGAACTTGCCCACAACAAAAATTAATCTAAAGGAGGAGCCATCACACAATCCATTCCACACAGAAATAAAGAGGAAAAAGAACACAACAATACAAGAAAGGGCGTGGCAACATTCATTAAATAAAGGTATAATTTTTGTTGTCCACATTGCAAACAAGAACATGAATAAGATTAAGCAAGTATTGAATTTAAAACATTTTTTTTAATGGCCACATGGGCCATAGGATTCAAATGATAGTTGCCTACATCAAATATTGAAAACAATGTCATGTAAAAGCTCTCTTTACATTGGATTTGTGTGAGAGGATCCTCGTAAAGGGTTAATTTGAGCAAATTAATTTGTGCAAGAGATTAAATGCATTGCAACAGGGGCCCATGCATGGTGAGTGAGGAGCATAATATTTGAGTGGAGTTTCATGGTGGAGATGTTTTCATAAAGCTTAGGCTTTATAAGTTTTGTCATGTCATGTAGTGGCTTTATAAGATGAAGAAGGGTGCATGATCGGTGTTACCCTACACCCTAGGTTTAAATTTATGAGTCAAAGTCAAGCTCAGGTGTGAATTGAAAGATCCTGGTTACTTGATGTAAAGAGCCAAAGTAAAGTCAAATGATGACAAGTCATGTCATAATTTGAAGTTGGGTTGAGAGTCTAGGGTCAAATAAAGTGAAGTTTAAGTCATGTCAATGGTGCCTCAATTAAGTTTTCCAAACCAAGGTCATAGGTGTCTCATTGGTTTTTGCGCAAGCCAACAAGAAACATATTTGTAAGCATGTAATTCAAAATATTGCAAGTGCCTTGTTTGAGGAAGTTGTTGCTCCTCCAAGAATAATTTTATGTAGATATTGTGTGGAAGACTCAAAGAAAGAATTATGCAAGAAGAAGATGTTGACTCCATGACAACAAAAGATGAACATAGACTTAAGACTAATGAAGATGATGACTCCATGACAGAAGAAGAATGCAGTAGCGAAATAAGAAAGAAAGAGAGTGAAGAAAACAAAGGATTGAATTAGTGGAAGAAAGCAACGAAAAATGACAAAAGAAGGTTGCTTCAAAGAAGACAAAGAATGAAGAAGGAAGCAAAGCAAGGTAAATAAGTAGTACCGCGTGTTAAATAATTTGAGATGCATAGAGAATGAGATGCCTAAGAAGTTTGAAGATCCTCTTTGATAATGTTGTTTTGATGATGGAAACAAAGATGATATTGGTCATATATTTGTACAAAGAAGTATGTTGTATCTGAGTAAATGACGATGTAAGCCATGAAGAGGCATGTTGTATGTACCTGAGTCAATGTTGAAGTAAGTCGTGCAGAGGCAAGTGTACCCCCATAATTTGTATGTTCAAGGTTTGTGGTTAGCTAGAAACCACTTGATGTAATGTGTTGTTTGTGGTAAGCAAAAACCACTTGTCACGATAGAGGAGGGTTAATGATAAGCTATAAATCACTTTTTGTAATGGTTGGGGGTAATCGACCAAAACATACCCAAGATGATGATTGGTGATGATGGAGGGGGAGTTACAGGTACATGTATGAGATCTGTAATTCAAGAATGGTTGATGAACCATGTACATGAAAGAGTTTCCTATAGAACCGAGGGATACAGTGGTTGGCGACCCCTGTATTTCGGTGGATGGTAACTTGTTTATATGGACTTCAACAAATATGTTTTTTATACTATGTAGGTACAAGAAGCAGATTGAAGTTGCAAAATGAAGAAGACCAAAGACAAAAGATGAAGACAAAGCATAATAAGATGTTGAAGATTGGACCAATTCAAAGATCAGTTGCAGAAATCACAAATATTCATTATGTTGATGTTTGAGCAACATCGGGCATACATTCTCCCAGGATTGGCCATGGTGATTTGACTAGTGGAGAATGGCCCAGGCGTAGTCTTCGAAGGACATAAGACTCGAGGTGTTGATGGTTCTCCAGGAGGAAGTATCGGGCATACATTCACTCACAGGGGTGTACTAGTGGTGAATGGCCCAAGCACAGTCTTCGAAGGACAAAAGGCTCCAGGTGCTAGTGTTCCTCCAGTGTGTGGTTGAATCGAGCGTCATTCTCCCAGGATTGGTAGTTTAACCAATGGAGAATGACATATTCACTTACATGGGTTTACCTGTAAGTGACACTCACCTTCTCCTAGATATGGCCTGGGTAGAAGGATACATTTACTTCTGCGATAAATGGGCCTAGGCGTAGTCTTTACTTACATGAGTTTACATGAGGAGTCGAGGTGCTTCCACGTGTCAGATAGCATCGAACATCATTCTCCTAGGATTGGTAGTTTAACCAGTGGAGAATGGCAGATTCACTCACAGTGGTTTACCTTTGGTGGCATTCACTCAAAAGGGTGTACTTGTGGAGGTGAATGGTCCAGGTGTGGTCTGCATTGAGACTCGAGGTGCTAGACATAGTTATGTGGAGATGGATCATCAACATGGCTCATGAAGAAACTTTTCTATGATAGAAGAAATCTAAGTATGGAGAATGCCTCCTTCGTTGAGAGGGAGTGTTGAAGTTTTACAACTTCAGGTAGTCATTCTCCATAAGAAAATACAAAGAAACCATTGTAGGAGACCCTGGAATGCACTAGAAAGAAGTAAATGACAAGAAGACCAAGTTGACCCTTTGGAACATTTGTAAAGGCTACAAAAGAAATAAAATAAAGTTAAAGGAAAAAAATGACAAGTCGGCCCTGCCAGTAAAATAAGGTGACTTGATTAGTATAAATAAAGGCAGGTTCATTTCATTATTACAATTGTAGTAGTTGTAGTGCAGTTGTAGTAGCAGTTGCAGTGCAGTTGCAATAGCAATTCCAACTAATTCTTCAAGGAGGATCTTAGAAGTTGTTTTTGGTGATGCACTATCTTTGTTCAGTGATGCGCCATGCATGAGGGTTCTTCCTCACACTA
>JZKD02S0031077.1:0-20487 GCA_000966675.3 Picea glauca
AGATAAAAAGAATTCTTTATTTTTTTTGCTGGTGAACTTAATTTTATTCATAATAATATTACATGCAAAACTTCATATCCATAAAATATGTGTTTGGGCTTCATATATATACCCTACCCAAACCTCCCTCAGCATTTCCCTGAAATATGTTTGGGGCTTCATATGCATACCCACGCCCAGAATATCTGGCCATATCTTTGCATGTCCAGAGATCTGTATTTTCAAGCATCTGTGAGATTTGCACGTATGACAATGTGATCGCAAGGGCGTATTGTCGTTAAAATGGTGATATATATACTACAAACGTGAATGCCTTACAGGACCGTGAGCCTTAAAATGCATACTTTGGAGCTCATCAATTTTGATCCCAACTTACATACTACTTTCACAGGCTAATCCTACAGAGACAGTTCTCTTAAACAATACCAATCTGTGATTCAACAAAATATCACTGTATTTAAGTTTTTTTTTTTTTTTTTTAACTGTGTGCTAGTTCTAGTAAAAAAATGTTTCATTTGCATATTGGTTTTTCCGATACAATGAACTGTAGATTGGATTTAAAATGCTTGACTAAATAATTTTGATGGGAAAATCTATATTTTGATTTCACAACTCTCGCTATTATGTCAAACAAACGAATTTGAACTATGTATACTTGACTGTTGAATATGGCTAAGCATTTCTGTTTTAATGTGAATAATAAAGATATTATTATGAAAGCCATAAATCTAAATCTTTTTACTTTTTACCCAATAGAAAATTTGCTCAAATTATATTTAGAAGTATAATTTTTTTACATCTTTTTGTAAGTGATTAAAGTGGATGTATCAAGTAGTCAAAACATATATTGTCCGGAAATAACATTCCTTACAAGTCTCATAGGACCGATATTTCAAAATGTGATGCTACATAACCATAATACTAGATCAAAAGGTAAACATATGACTTTATATACCCATATCTATATGATAAAAGCTCAAAAATAGTATAAGGAGACTCAAAATACCGAAATACAAAAATTGTCAAAATAGGATGAGTTGTCTTTTGGGACCTTGAGTCTTGTTTTCCCACTTGAAATATGTAATTTTTCCTTCAAGTTCATGTATAGCTTGTTTAGATAGATGATCTGCCTCCTTATTAAAATCCCTGAAAATATGTTGGAAACGAATTTCTTGAAAGTTTTTTAATAATTCCTTGGTTCTAAGCTTCCATCCTTCGATAGCACTAGCGTGGAGTCTATTAGCATTGAAAATCACCCTCAGATTGCGGGAGGATAAGCCCAGTACCTATTAGAGTTTTTGGTGGATGTTGGTTTTATATGAATGGAGGTCAATGGACAAAACTCAATCTTTGAATGATGTTCAACACAAAACTGGACAAGAAATGCACAGGGAAGTTAGGGCCACAACTAACTTTAGTCAGTGAATTGAGTTTACGTGTGAGCAGAGGGAAGACTTAGTAAGAAAGGTGGACAAGACTGCTATGGGCATCATGCCTTCAAGCCACTTGGAGAAGAAAAACTCAAACTCAAGATCACTCTTAATCTCAAGCTTCAGACACTGAAATATGTCCAAACAACACAGTCACAACAACACAATGATCAAACCTACATCACCATGCAGCTACAACAACTCGATTGGATCCTCCATTCCCGAGCCATTCAGTGTAAGAGGGGAAAAGATCACAAGGAAGCTGACTAAAACTGGTCACGATACCAATGTAATCAAACCTACATTACAACAACATAACAACCCTCGACTGGATCCTCCATGCCCGAGTGTTTTAGCACAATTTTTACAAAGAGATGAAAAGAGGTTGACTTCTATTAATCTGAAAGTCTCAAATCCAATACATAAGCAGAGAACAGTTCTGGCATCAAAACATTACAAAATAGGGAGATTTGCTCAACCAGTTGACAACCTTAACAAAATATCAAAACTACCTACTTGTACTCAGAACTGTCCACAACCACCAGGGGCGCGCTCTGGCCACTACATTCAAGGCTTGGCATCTAGATCTTCTTCTGGCAGTCTGTACATGCATTCTTCTGTGAGACGCGAGCTCAGATCAACATGGGTTTTGCAGGAAAATCTGCTCACAGGGGTACCACAGGCTGACAGCGTTGACCCTTGCGTTGGGGCCTCCATGCCTTTTGTTTATGGGGTGAGACGAGGTTTCAACCACCACCCCATTTCCATTAATTACTTTCATCGTGATTAGGGCGGGGCTAATGCCCAAAGAGATGCCATGCACAGCTAACGATTCTTCGAGATTCATCCGATATTTTGAAACCATGGTGGTCTCGCTCTGTAACGAACACGGGCAACCCTTGCCTTTGGTGCAGGTCTTCGTGAAATCAACGCCCTTTCCTTTGCGCTCCCAGAGCTCCTAGTGTCAACCTCTTCTTCATGCGACCCTGGGCCACAACTTGGCGCTTAACTCCCGAGTGCTTCGTGACTTTGCACTTCGCAAAGTCAACGCTTTTCCCTTTGCCAATTTCCCGAATCGCGAATTAGCGATTCACTTCTCTGTTGCCACGTCCTTCCTTCCATTTGATGACCACGATATCTTCCTCGGAACTCCACCTCAGCCGACTCCATGCAATGGGGGATAACCTTTCTTCCTGGACTCGCTTTTCATGTGACCACGAGCTGTGACCATGGGCCCAATTCCTAAGCACTTCGCAACTTCGCGTTTTGGGTGCTTTAATGTGGGCCACTCCCGACTCGCCCGATTTCTGAACTCCCGAACTAGAGCTTAGCGAGTGTTAGCTCCCTTCCAATGGACCCTTCCCATGTGACCTCTGTTATGACCTGGGGCCCAACTTTCGAGTGTTTCAGGACTTCGCGTTTCGCAAAGTCGGAAGTTAGCTTACCTCCTTTCTTCCGATTTCTGATTCTCCAACTTCGCTAGTGTCATATCAACGGTCCAGATCTAATCTTCCTATGACCTATGACTTCGGACCTTTTGCTATGGCGTTATACTTTGCGCACTTTTGGAATTATGCATGCTCGCGCATCGTCAATCTAATTTGTCTGATGGATCTTCGTCGTTGAAAGATAAGTTTTTCTGCTTGCTTGCATTTCGAGACCGAAATGGACTGCTCTGAACGCTGCACTTTGATGCTTCTTGTGCAGGCTGCGAACTTGGACAACCTGCTTCCCTTGACAACTATATGTGATAATAGAGTCTTCCTCTATTTGTTAGCCATTCTATAACTACCTTAGAGTCTCCAAGAACCTGAAGTTTATGAAGAGACAGATGTGTAGCTAGTGTGAGAGTTGCCCATACTCCCAGTAGTTTTGCCCTTGTATTGGATCCTTCCCCACAGTTGAAAAACCATCTATATACTGACAAATATGGAGTTTTGATAACCCCCCTGGCTCCACACTTCTTGCCACCTGTTTGTGTTGCCCCATCAAAACATGCAATAGTAGTATCAACTAGTTGAGTAATCAAACAAGCTCTTAAAGGGACATGTTTTTGTAGGAATATGTTTTTGTGTTGTCGTGTGTCTTTTAAGTGAGCCGAGAGTCTTGATAACCACAGAGAGAACTGAAGGAGAAGTATTCTCAAAGATAACTTTGTTCCTCTCTATCCAAATATACCAGCAAGTAAGGGTAGCTAGAATAGAGGAGACAGACTTGTCCTCTGTCCAAGAGTTAAAACAATCAGATAGTGTATCCCCTTCCCAATTTTTTTTATACTTCTAAATGGTTTTTATTCTTTCCCAGACCAATTTGGTGAAAGTGCACTGTATGAAAAGGTGGTTAATATCTTGCCCTCCCAGCCTTTTTGTTGTAGTATATCCCATATTAATACTTTGTTTTCAGCTGCCAACCATATAAACAATTTGATCTTGAGTTGCATGGCCCATTTCCAGATATTAAACTTCCATCCACCATACCTTGGGAACCTCTAGGTAGATATGAGAGCCATATAAGCATTTTTAACAGTAAGAGATCCAAAAATGTCGCCTCTAGTCCACATAAGTTCATCTTCTGTATCCTGGATGGAGGCTCCTGCACCGATAAGAGCGATACGAAATTGATCCCATTCAGCTGCCAACTCACTTGTAACACCCAGCTCGTTGCTATAGATCCAGTTGTCTGTGATGGAGAAATGATCCACGTGCCCTTTGGCTTGGGTGAGAACTGTAATCTGTTTCTGCCTTAAGTGAGTGATAAGAGCCTGCGAGAGAAAAGATCTATCTCCCAGTCCCAAGATTCTGTCTCGACCGAGAAAAATAAGGTGGCTTGATCCGGAGATCCAGCTAAGACAATGCGTGATCAAGTGGACCGATTTTATAAGACTGTTCCAGATCCTTGATGCTACAGACTGTTTGAAGGTGGCTGACCTAAACCAATTGGTGACAGATGTAAAGGGAAGATATGTATCCTTAATTACATTGTGCCAAATGCCATCCCGAGTTAAAACTCCCCAGAGTGTATTAGTTGTCAAAGCTTTATTGAAATGGAATAAATTGTGAAAGCCCCATCCACCGCACTTCTTTTGTTTAGATAGAGATTCCCACCTGCAGAGATGGAAATGTTGAGTTTCACTGTTACCATTCCATAGAAAATTAAACATAATTTTCCGAATCTTGTTTAAAACTGAGCATGGAATGGTCTCCAATGACATCCAATAAACTGATTGACTCTCCAATACCGATTTTATTAAAATATATCGACCACCCAAGGATAACCACCTATTGCACCACAGTCCAATTTTTTTCTCCATCTTGGCCAACAACCAACTACAATCTTCAACTTTGTACACCCTAGTCTTTAGATAATAACCAAGATATTTGAAACCTATAGCTAGATCTGTAAATGTATATGGGAGAAATGACTTGAATGGGGTAAGGTCCACTTCAGATAACCCCTCATAAAGAATAGTTGTTTTGGAATCATTGACCTAAAGACCCGGAGCATTACAAAACAATTTGACGAGTCTGTCAATTTTCAACCATTCTTGAAGTGTGGCATTGGTCATGATTAATACATCGTCCACGAAGAATAAGTGGAGAATTTTTATCTTTCTAGACACCTTAATACCTTCTAGTTTGCCTTCTCCTTTGTTTTCCTTTCATAAAAGGCTAAGACCCTCCATAGCCATAATAAATAACAATGGGGATAAAGGACACCCTTGGCATAAACCTCTGCCACTTCTGAAAAAATATGTAGCCTCTCCATTAAGTAACACAACAAAAGACGAGGAGACGACACAAATCATAATCGAATTGGTCATCTGAATACAAAAGCCCACTTTTATTAAAATCATCCTTAACAAATCCCAATCAATGTAATCATATTCTTTCCACAGATCCAACTTCAAAACAAGGGATTTTAATTTCTTTTTTTTATGCTATGGAGGCACTTATGTGATGTTCCAATGGTCCCAACTGCTCTGCTGAGAGTGATCTAGAAAGGATAGGTTTTATCCGATTAGCAATGATTTTTTAGGTTAATTTGTAGCAGAGGTTACATAACGATATAGGCCTTGAATCTCCAAAGGTAGTTGGCTTATTTGATTTTGGAATAAGGGCTAAGAAAGTAGAATTTAGACTCCCAATGATAAATCCTTTCAATCTCGACTCCTCAACCATCTCTAAGAGGTCCTCCCCTACCAAATCAAATAAGTGAGTGAAAAACTCGAGATTCCAGCCATCGAGCCCTGGACTTTTATCTTTTTTGAATAGAGATAATACTTCTTTCAATTGACCCAAATTTACTGGACCATGCAATGAGCTTGCCTCTTCAACATTAACCAGCCTGGAGAAAAGAGCGACAACTTTGACTTGCTCAGTTGTGGATGGATGGCCTAAAGCCTTGAAAAAAAAATTAAAATAATTTACTGCCTCCTCTTTTAATTCTCCCTGACCTGTGTGCATATTCCCAGTTTCATCTGAAATCTCCCAAACATGTTTCTGATTCCTCCTGTGATTAGCATAATGATGAAAAAACTTTGTGTTTTGGTCGCCACTTTGGATCCAGATCTCCCTGTTGCGTTGTCTCCACAGTTCTTCATTCGCTTTTAATAGTTTATTTCTTTCTTGTTCCATATTACAAAGGTGTATTTCCACTTCTGGAAGTGATGCACCTCCCACCATATTCAAAATAGTATCTTTTATTTCAGTCTCTAACATTTCCAAATGTAGCAAGTGCCTGCCAATTCTTTCCTTTACCCAAATCTTGGTGTGTGTCTTCAAGTCCTTTAGTTTCCATACAATTCTGCATTGTTTGTCTTCTTCGGATAAATTTTTTGGATCCTTCCATACCTTATGAACTAAGTCATTGAAATCCTTTTCTAGCAACCACCGAGAATTTAATTTGAAAGGGTAGGCTTTGTATAAAGGAGGAATCTCCAACTGTAATAAAATAGGGGCATGATCTGATATAAATGGGTACTCCACCCAGGACTTGTAGAGGCCCACACTTGTTAATAAATCTTCGGAAATAAAACATCTATCTAGTCCTTTGCAATAGAGTATGTACCAGTACGCCCATTCCTCCAGGTAGGGACATTTTTTTCTGGTTGGATATCAAATAAATTCTTGGATTGAAATAAAGCTTTGAAAAAACTGACCAGCGGTCCAGCTTGTGAGGATCCTCCCCAGACCTCACCTAGCGAGATAGTTAAATTCAAATCGCCAGCAATAACCAGATTTTTATAAGATAATAAACCATTGTCTGCCACAAAATTCCAAAAACTCTTTCGTTCCAAGCATGGTCCATATATATTGAGCAGTGTGAGCTCCCTCTTGCTAGCAATACACCTGCATGTCAACAATATGCCACCATAGGAAAGGTGAGGAACCAATTCGAAAATGTTTGGATCCTAGGTGACTAAAAGACCTCCCGAAGTACCAACCAAATTTACAGCACAAGAAACCCAAGAAGGTCAGAAGAAATTTATGAAAGCTCTGGCTTTTTGTTCATGAACCAAAGTTTCTTGTAAAAACATGATGTCTGGACGAGTTCTATCCAAAAGACGACGGACATAGGCAGTTTTGAGGGTGCCCCCGACCTGTCTAAGATTTAAGGAAAGTAATAACATTACTTTTCCCTAGCCATGGCTTTCATTGCTCTAAGTGCCCCACAGTCAGTGGTAGAAGGAACAATGTCAATTAGCAGTGAGGTCAAACCCGCCAATTTCTTCCGAGAGCTCGTTGTATTTATAGGGGAATTTTCAATTCCCGGTCCCTTAGACCATGCATACTCTTTTCCTGCCCCCTCAGAACATGGACAAGAGGTACTAGCCTCCCCACCACTAGTGGAATTTCCATAAACAATGTTTCCCAAGTAAACTGGTAACTGAACAGTAGAGTTAGTGTCGCAGATGGAAGGAATCAAGGAATCCATCACAACATTGAGAGTAGTATCATCATCCTCCGATTCCCTACAATCAGGGAGAGTTTCAATACCATCCGACGAAGGCATAGACAATGGAGAGGAGATAACCAGTGGACTAGGGTCATCACAGCCAACAGGAAGCCTAAAATGTGTTTCCTTATCAGAAGTAAGATTAGGACTCGTGGCTAGATTTAAAGACTCTACCCCCGAAAACCCCACCGGTGATGAAACCCTGTCCTTCTGACGAGCTGACCCCACTAAAGCAGGTCCAAAAAGTTCCCTATCCACCTCGCTGGACACCTCACCTTTGGAAGTAGAAATTTTTAGCCAGCATGAAGCATCCAATGCATCCCTTTCCCACAAAGATAAAGTAGAATATAAAGAGCAGGGCAATGTTGTTTTAACTTACCGGTGAGCGTGTCCACAGGCTCAAGTTGGCTAGAAACCTCCGATGAATAATGCAGTTTCCTGGTCCCATAAGAGTCCACTTCCAGTGAGTAGCCATGAAAATCTCTAAATAAAGTGGTGTCTTCCGACACCTCTTCCTCCATAAATCCCTTACAGTCCCTTCGAAGGTGTCCTGTACTACGACAAAGGCTACACCTGAAAGGTATGCCAAGGTAATCTAGCCTCTGAAGTATTCGACGACCTCGCCATTCAATCTCTATAACCTCTGGTAGCCCGCTATGGATGTCTATTTCCACCAGAATTCTCCCAATATTCCTAGGTGAAGCCGAAAGGGTCTGCCTGTCCAAGGTAATAAAAGTACCCAAGGAGTTACCAATAGCCCTTAAGGCACCCTCGTTCTAGAGTTGAATGGGTAACATGAGTAAAATAACCCATAGATGGCGGTTTTGGAAGTATTCGATCGCTAGGTCAAATGCTACCCTCCATCGCTTCAGCATCAAACTACTGCCTCCAAACACCCACTGGGTTTCTAGAAGAAGGGTTAAATCCTCTGGAGCTTTACAATTAAAACCCAACCAGCCTTTAGTTAGGTACCAAATCTTAGGCACGTAGCCTAGGATTTTCGCCCAGTGTTGTTCAACCCATACCGAGATAGGAACCTTACTCAAATAGTTGTAAGATACTTTTCCAACTAACCCACACAGAGCCATCCTATAGGTCTCCTCGAGACCGATATCGAACCTCAAGACCATTCTCTTAATGACTTTGTTGGCTTTCCGCTGTTTGGGTCTAACTCCTGCAGTAGCTGATGGCTTTCTCGCCTTTCTCAGTGTGTTGGGAGAGTCCACGCCCCTAAAACCTGCGTTTAGACCACCCACAGTCGTAACCTCCTCCACAGGCTGCGAAATACTATACATCACGGGAAGGGAACCGATGAAGGTAGGTGAAATATCAAACTTCATGTTAAGTTGAAGGGCAGGTTTAGAGGTCATATCACTGGGAGGAAGATTAAATGAGGTCGTACCCACTCCCAAGGAATCAACAGTGGTGAAAAGACTCGCCCTCTGCCAAATGGCCTCATCAGTTGCACCCATTAGTGCACTAGCGTCGCCTTCTATGCCATCCTGTTGATAATTCGCCATAGTATCGCCACCTGGGCTCCACTGGTAATGTTTAAGCCAGGTTCATCAATATTGGACCAGTTTTCCAAAATAGTAATAGGTGGGGAAAAATAATGGAGTCAGGGCCTAGTTACAGTTACTTAAAAGCTGACTACAAAGGTTTAAACATGACGTAAAATCCAAATGTAAACTAACCACAGTCCATTAATGAAAAAAAATAAAAAAACTTAAGTAACACACCTTAGAAACAGTGGGTTGTCTCCTACTACACGAAGGTAGAGTAATGGACAAGAAAGATGAGAAATCCAAAAAAACTGCTAAACCTGTCAAAAACTTGACAAAATCTCGACCAAGGAAGTGTTAACCTTATCCTCTCCGCCAATCGGTGACTCTAGAATGTCAATATCTAGCTCTGGTTCCATCTCCAGCTTCGGCTCCCACCTAAAACCATAAATCTTTGTACTTAACAACACTGAATAACGTAATCAAAAATTTATTTATTATAACATTAAAATTAACAAATTAGAGTTTAAGTTAAAAGATAAAAAAAATAATTCTAATTAGTATTTCATAACATCAATTGTGTGGGTGTTCATTGGATGTAGCTTGAGTGGTTGGGAGGAATGATTGTTACCCTCTCCACATAGGTTCAAATCTTGGGAAGTGACATGTTGTGCCCTTAAATGGATCTATAAGATGCTCTTGTTGTTGAGCCCCCAATATTTCAAAAATACTCGACTACCCCATGTTCTCTCATGGATTTGAGGGATAAAAACTATCCTCTCTGCTTGAAATCTATGTTCATATTGAAACATCAAGGTTAGATAGTGCCCAACCACATGTAAAGACTTGGAGTTCATTAGTACACTTGTTGTCAATGGACTCTAGAGTGACATGTATTTGACATGTATAGGTGGTTCTAATGAGCTAGAGTTAAGCACCCTGCAGAACTGCATTTAATGCCATGGTGGGTGCATACACACCGTCAAATCCTGTTATCAATGCATTGGTCTAAATGTTTTAAGTTTTGGCTCTTTTCAAGTGATATTCTTCGGCTATATTTGCCTAAAATCTGACAAGAAATTGTTGGATCTGCAAATTTAAGTGGTTAATTATGTTTAATCCAAGTGCTCTAAGGGTTTTTCAGCACATTGAATCCATTTTTGCATTCAAAAATGCAATTTAAACAACATAAAATTGTGATTTCGTGCAGATTCATGTCGTCGGACTCCGACAAAAAAAAGACAAAACGTAGAACAGTTAGACAACACCATTATCAATAGGATCTGATAGTGTGTATGGGCTTAGCTACAACAAAGATCCAACAATGTGTATGCACCCCGTTACAACATTAAATACAATTGTGTGCATGGTGCTTAGACCTTGCCATTCTAATGGCCTCCTTGGTTTAATCCACGAATTCATAGAGGTGAATGTTTGTGAGTTTCTATACTTTCCACCATTCTCAATATTCATAAAAATAACTCAGTGTAAGTTTTTTATTTTTCACCTTTCTCAATGGTGGTCAAAAAAATGTTTCCACTTTCTCAACATCTCTCAAAAAAATTCTCATTAAATATAAGATTGGACAAATTTAAAAGTCATTATTATATTTATATGTTAAGATTATGTGCATTACATATAAACATAACATTCTCTTTAAATCCAAGTTTTTTTTAACAATACATTGCAAAACAATGAAATTTAGACAAACTTAGTAACTACAAGGTGAACAAACTTCTTACCTTCAATATAAGTTATCATCATGAAAAATATCAWGATATATTTATAAAYATATTTAAAAAGAARMCTAACATTATCTRCAATTTCTCGCAACCACAAAATTTACCAATATCTTCGAACATGAAGTCTATATAGTTGAGTGCATTATCAAACAAASCTGTGTGGTAGCGTAGTCCATGCCAACGAGGTTAGAAAGCAAATTGTGGAAAATGGGGTGGAATTGTAACTTACGGAAGTGTTCGGTGCAAAATGTATATCACGGAAATGTTGTGTGCAACATGTATATCACGGAACATGGGGCAAAAGTAAATGACGCTTGGCATGTAGAGCACCATTTATTTTTTGAAAGTATATAACAAACTACAAATTTGTTGACAGTGGAAGAAAAAATTTGGAAATTTAAATGCATTTGCCATATGGACTAGTGAAAGATAAAAATGTATGAACAGATAAAATTAAAAGGAGATAAAAAAAAACAGTTTTAATTGAAATATGTAAAAAAATAAAAGTTTGTTACATGCTACTGGAATTTTTCAAATGTATATGACGGAAATGTTGTGTGCAACATGTATATCAGGGAACATGGGGCATAAGTAAATGAATGGGATTGGGGCTCCCACGGACCGTTAGAGAAATATGTACAAGAAACAGGATTGTAGAAAGAAGATAGAGTGCAATACCTGCAAAAAACATAAATTGAAAGGTATAAGTGTTTGCCTACACATCTCTTTTTAAGAAAGTGGAATAACTGGGTTGATAAACAAAGCATGATGTGATCAGTAGACTTACACTGAGGGTACATATGAGCCCTTTGGCTATTTTCTTGCAGCTGTCATTTCATTGATGTCACCGACGGCTGCGGTTTCAATGATGTCGTCGACGACTGCTGGAATCCTGGCAACTGTCTGTTGCCTTTAGTCGGTGGCCTGCTTCAATTGCCTTTTGAGCCATTCTTCAATGTAGTTTCTCATTGGGGCGACGTTGATCTCATTCCGGATTTTTATGTTAAAAAGATCGTTTTCTAATTCCCAGAAGTCGATAGAAAGATTACAGAGAGTCTGATGAATTTCCTCATTTTGTACTGAATATTTGACTAGCCAATCGTCGACATGAGCTTGATCAAAGTGAAGGATGCTGTAAAACTTTTCCAGAGACAAGGCCTTAAACATATCGACCTGTTTATCGAACTCTTGCCTGGTTAAGGGCAAGAAGTTTACGATTAAGTAGGGGTCTTGGAAGTCATTGGCTTTCCCGGCTAAGTCTATTCTTGATGGCCTTGTGAATAATTTATCTTTCTTCGATATGGCTTGTTCACATGACTGAACAATGAGATGCATGTTCTTCACTTTTTCTTTCCAACATGCATTCAATTGATTGATCCGGTTTTTGGATGGAAGATCTTGTTCTCTTCTTTTTGTTTCTGTCATATTGTTGACAATGGTGCCAAAAGGAAGGACCGTTTTTAAAAAGAAATTTTCTTCATCTTTTAACTCGGCCTGCAAATGTTCGAGCAAACTATGTGCCCTGGTTCCAAGGGAAGTGATGGTTTGTGATATTTTCCACGCCTCGGTAACTAGTTCCATTCTTTTTTTTATATTATTCTCCACATATCCTCTACATGATGCGAGCAGGGTGGAGGATGATTTTACGTTGGCTGCAAGGGTGCCAGGCATGGCTATTGCCAAAGGATTGACAAACAATGGCATAGGAATGAAAGCCTCTTCCAATTCCTTGACCCGGTCCTTCAGTCTGGCATTCTCGGTCTCGATGCCTCCAATGGAATCATGAAGTGCTTCTCCGTTGGTGGTGTGAAGTTTACAGATTTGGGACAACCGCATGTTGGCAAGGTCAACCTCTGAATGAGATTTTCCTTTCTTATTTTTAACATCTTTTTTCTCAATTATCAATTTTTTGGACTGGCTATCAAAAACAACGCTCTGGAACATGAAGGGTTCATCTTCGTCAAAATTTTCGATAATGGATATGTCCATTGGATGGCTATGGTGGATGGCATCTCTGGGCTGATCAAGGAAGCGGAGCATGCTATCCATATCAGTGTCAAGTTCCATGTTCTCACTTTGAATTTTCGACTCTTCCGCCTGCCCCACATTTTTTTTTCTCTTCTTCTCTACTGGAAGCTTATGAGAACTATCAATTTTAGAGTGAGGAGGGTCATTATCTCCTCCTCCATTTGAAGAACTCTGAGTTTCTTTGTTGTTGTGGTGCGTCGTTGGAGTGATGCTCTGGGATGTCGTACTTTTTGGAGTGTTATTTGCCGATTGAACACTCTTGTCACTGGGGCCTTTCCCCTGTTGCGTGTACAATTTAGTGCAGCTTTGCATTGTGTCTATGTCACCGACATCAGAGGCAGGAGCGTTGTCGCCACTGTCTCTGTTTTCGGCTAGGTGTTTTTTTTAAAAACAATCGTCGAGGCCAAGTGTTTGTAAATGTTGCCGAAAAATATTATAGGGGTCGAACCCTCTTATGATTTCAGCATATCTCAAGTTGGAGATGCTAGAATGCGCTGCGAATTCATCAATTTTGTTGATGTTTTTCAACACGAACTCCCCTACTTTCCAAGGCAGAGGAATGAACTGTTTTTTTTTCTTCCTTTGCAACAGATGCAACCAGTAGTTGTATTGTCGTGCTACTTCTGCAACAAACATTATGTCCATAATGTGACATGGAAGGAGAGTAGGTTTTTTCGTGGAGCCAAAAATTCTTATGACAGTGTAATTACCCAAATGTTCGAGTGTCCCCTTCCTGTCCAAAAAATTGGTTGCATGTTTGAAAATGTGGGGATCATCTTCTCCTAACAACAAAACTTTGAAAACAGACACGAACCCATTAAAAAGATCATCAAAACAGTGGGAAGCCTTGTGTTTCCACAAGGCCTGGTACTAGAACGTTACTGGGTGGAATTCGCAGTTGACATTCTTGGACAAAGACAGTTATGGAAACAAACATGAATGCGCTATTGCAAAAAATAAATAGGACGACATATAAAATTTCTTTTCCCTTTTGAAGCTTGACAATTGGGAACAGATTTCATGGGAAATTAACTTGCCCCCAATAAAAAATGGCTTGTTCGTTGACTGTGAAATACAAAATATAAAGAGCCATTCGGAAAACAGTTGTTGTGGTCTCCTGTCCCGTTATTCTTGTAAACAACCAAGCAATTTCGCTAAATGGATTTTTAAATGAGCAAGCTTGTAATATCTTCAGGAACTAGAAGCGGGTTTTCCAATAAATGGGGCAAGAGGTCCAACCTGTTATTATGCTTTGTTAGGAACTGTTTGCAATCTTCTCCTCTGAACGTCAATGTTGGCTCCGACAATCTTAGCATCTGGCGGAAGACATGAGGTGACAAAGAAACATAAGAGCGGTCCTGCAGTGGAATAATTCTTTTGTCTGAAATAAATTTATCGGCGCACCAAGAGACCAAGTCCTTACAGTCAAAAACCTCAGGGACACAGCCTACACGAGCAATCTCATAGGTCTAAATTACATGGTTCTCTACGGCAGAGGTTGAGTAATAAGAATATGCCCTGGACCACTGGAAGTTTTGGTCCTCGCGCTCGAAGATGTTCACTGTATCTCCACATAATTGTTGTCGAGTTGATGCCATAGGTTTATGAGAACGTTGGTTTGCTCCAAATGATGGTCGAAATGAACAGTTAGAGTTGATAATGTAACTCTCCGCTAAATCTTGGTTAAATGCTTATGAATGGGAAAGCTCCTCAAGCCTTTCACTGATTAATAACAATTTGTATGGGTGCTTCATGATGAACTGTTAGCAGTAAAGCTTACTTAATGCATATTTAGAAATGTGAAGGTGGCAGGTACGACGAAGAGAAATTAAGGATTGGAGGTTTTGTGAACGTGCGAAGGTCACGATGTGCGAACGACATTTCATGATTTTGAAATCAACACTCGGAAGGCATAATATAACCACCCGCAAATCTTGGTTTAATGCGCATTAATAGGAGATCTCCTCAAGCCTTTCACCCATCAATGATAATCTATACGGTTCCTGCATGATGGCCTATTAGAATTAAATGTCAGTAATTGCATATTTAGAAACAAGATATATATATATATATATAACTAATTTTTTTCTTTTATTATAGGCAAGTGTGAAGGCAACGAAGACGGCAGAGAGCAAGGAAAGAATGGCAAGGTCTGAAAAGCGGTTGGACGGGATTCAAAAAAGGGTTACGGGGATACAGAGAGGTGAGTGTTCCATGGTCAAATTTTATGTATCAGAATTTTTGACTGCAAAATGTGTAAAACGGAAGAGATCATGATGGGGCAGTTCAGTGATCGGTTTGAATATTTGCAGAATTTCGGCAAAGCGGCTAAGTATGGAATAGGGAAACGGTCGGGCGAACTCGTTCTCGGAAGCGAGGATTGAAGTTTTCGAGAAGGGACCAACCCGACGATGCGCAAATGACATTCCATGATGTTTGAAATTAGCGCTTTCTAAGTGCATGCATAGAATTAAGATCTTATATATAATTGCTAATTCCTAATTGCAAAGGGGCGTGGACACAGGAAACAATGACTAGGGACTGAATATTTCTTCAACCCGCCAAATCGACGATCCGCCAAAGAAATTTGAAGAAATGGCGAAGTATGGAAAGCGGACAGACAAACTTCAAAATGGGGTGACAATAGTTCCACAAAAGGCGTGAGGACCCGACGGTTAAATTGTATTTCTCGAAAGTTTTCAGTGCAAAATGTATACCACGGAAGAGGGCATGATGGGTGGACCGTAATACGGAAGAGGGTATGATCTGATTTCGGTTGTAAATTTGCATATCGTGGAAGTGACGGTATTGTTCGCAGGCCATGGAACAACATAAGTAAAATCTAGAGCCCGCATACCGGGAATTCGTGGTTGGAGAAGTGACTGGGTATGGAATGGGGAATTGGTCGGTCGATGTTGCGATAAAAGAGCATGAGTGCAAGTGTGAACCCGCAAGTCTGCCCACGTGCGCAGCCATACATTTTCGAAAAAATGAATAAGTGACGAAAAAGATAAAAGTTCAGGGAAAAGAGAAACAGATATTTGGCCAAGTATAGAAGACGAAAAACAAGGACCAGTATATTCACATTTGTAACAGATATCCCATTTTCATGCCAAGATATATACTTGGAAAGAAGTGCGAAGTTGGCGGGCACAGAAAACAGCGACCAGGAATACGATCCACGAGTTTACTTGGTTGTTGGTTGTATGCTTCGTCTGTCAATTTGTATATCGCGGAACTCCGAGACATTTTATTAGCCAGTTAGCCCGCAAGTCCGGCTGTCAATTTGTATAGTGTGGAATTGTGGGTGTTGTTTGTAGGACACAGAACTATGGAGGAAATCCTTTGCCCTTTAATATAGCTTCTATGGCGCAAATGTGGTATGGCTCGTTTTAGCACTTTTCCATCTGTAAACAAAGGCAATCTTGAGCCTGCCGGCCCTGGAGCCCGTGTGTCAATTTGTATATTGCGGAGCTCCGAACGCTATTTGGAGGTCACAAAAAAGTAGAAGTGCAATGTTGACCCAGCCAGCGCGCAAGTCCGCCTGTCAATTTGTATATCGCAGAACTCTGGGTGCTACTTGTAGGACACAGAACAATAGAGGGCCAATTTAAAGAAAGGGGAAGCACTCGTTGGAAACACGTGAATCTACCAAGCCGCGCAGCAAGGCATTTTCAAAAAAATAAAAATAAAAGATAAAAAATAAAAATAAATAAATAAAAGATTAAGTAACCAGGAAGAGAAACTACAGGGAATAAAAGAGTGGGAAAATAGAAAGGCGGAGGGCAGTTTTCGTAAGCGCGAATTGGTTTCAAAGAAGCCCCATTGCTGCAAAACCATCATTTTCTACTAATTCTCAGCAAATGCATTGTTGAAGATTAGATTTTATTGCAACCTGTGTGTGTAAGTATGTTCTTGATACATTCTTCCATGACTGTAACATATTAACTTAACTATTAAACTTCATTTTCTACTAATTGCCAGCAAATGCTTTGTTGAAGATTAGATTTTATTGGAGCGTGTGGGTGTAACTGTGTTCTTGATACATTCTTCCATGACTGCAACATATTAACTTAAGTATTAAACTTCTTGCATTATGGGTTGTTAGCATTAAAACTTAATAACTTCATGTCTAGAAACAAGAATAACGATTTTGCTGCAAGATTGTACATTGGTATTGCTATGTTCTATCTGCATTACAAATAGAATTGAACGTTGGTTTGAAACTGTGTAAAAATATAACAAAGAATGTTACGGACCAACACAGTACATTGTCATATAATTGTTAGATGTTCCATCTTAGAAAAAATAACCTAAGTAAATACATTATTGAAGAACTACGAGAGCACCGAACCATGCCAATGAGAACAGGCGTTAAATCCAGGAAAAAAGCAAAAACAAAGAGTCCAAGGCAATTTTTTTTAATAGCAAATCCATTTAAAATAATAAGAAAAACATCGAGTATTGTACATCTATCCTTAGAAATTGGACCCGGTTCTTCGGGCCAAAACATTGAACGTATCTGCCACAAACACAGGCACGGGATCCGCAGTATGCAAGATCCTTGCAGTTTTCTCCTCGATGAATCATCCTGTGGTGAAATTGATAGTTTTCAAAAGCTTCCTGCGAGGAAGAAGACAAAAAACGTTGCAAGGCAAATGGAATAGCCCTTAACTGAAACCGCCTTTGCATAGTCGAAAAAAATGAGGAACATAGGTTGCACGTGCAATTTCAGAGGCCCAAACTAGTCCATTCTAGGTGGAAGGAAATGACTAGTAGAAAAATGCCTTGCAGCAGTGAGCGTTTTGGACTTGATTCCCGAAGATGTTAATTGTATATCCAGAGAATAGGACACTAGTCCCGCAAGTGAATAATTTTTTAGCTTGAAATATATCTCTGGGAGCATCAACATATCATTACTTTATAGTGAAACTCTTTCGCCCAGAACAGATTAATTTGGAACTCTGTAATTCCTACTTTCACGTTGCAAAGCGACTATTGCGTTCAGCGTCAGTTTCTTTTTGGAAACTCCTTTTGGTGTTGTCAGGACCGCCATCACCGAGCCGGGAAGTTTCGTCCGTTATGGTTGATTTCAATTTGGGCGCAGGAGTGGGATGAGTCTTTGCATTACCATCATCCATTGGTGTACCATCTCCCATCAGATCATCTTCTTCTGGCTTGGAATCCATGACATCAACCTCTGCGCCAGGCATGAATGCAACTGGGTAGGTTCTCTGAGCAGGCATGGTTGCCTTGGAATTCTTTGGCTTGAAATATATCTCTCGGTGTACCAAGGGACCATCTCTTTTTTTGCTCCTGGGTGGAAGGAGATGAGTAGTAAGAATATGCCCTGGAATAGTGGAACCTCTGGCCATTATGCCCGAATGTGTTTACTGTATTTGGACAGAATTGCTGCCACAAGTTAACAAGAATTTTCGTTTGCTCGAGACAATGTTTGAAATGAAAATCGGGGAGGGATAATATAAGCCTCCGCAAATTATGGTTTAATGCATATCAATGGAATATCTCCTCGAGCCTTTCGTTGATCAATGACAATCTCCAGGGTTCGTGCAAAATGAGTTGTCACCATTACAACTCACTAATTGCATAATTAGAAAAAAGTGTGAAGTTCGCGGTGACGACGAAGAGAGATTAAGAATTAGAAATTTCTTAAAGGTGCCAACCCGTCGGCGCACAAAAACAGATTGCATCATGTTTGAAATGAATACTTGGAAAGGATAACATACTTCTGTGCAAATCTTAGTTTAATTTGTAGTAATGACAAATCTTCTCCGGACTTTTGGACATTAATGACAATCTTAACGGTTGTTGCAGGATGAACTACTAGCATTAAAGCTTAATTATTGCATATATGGAAATAAGTACAAAGGCAGCAATGATGGCGAATTACGACGAAGCATTGTACATTTTGTGCACTGGCCAACACGCGAAACTGATTCCAAGAAATACCTAAGTATGGAAAGCGGTCGGGCGGGTTACAAAAGAAAAAGGGCAGAAGATATACCCAGGAGACTTGAAGGGTTGATGGCCATATTGCATCTAAGTGACATATATTGGCTGTCAATTTGTATGTCGCGGAATTTCGGTTGTTGTTTGTGCGTAGGGGAACAACGAAAGCGCAATGGCGAGAGGGACATTTGTATATTGTTGAACTTCAGGTTCTATATATAAAAGCATGAGACATTGGGAAAAAGGACCAAGTAAACAAAAAGCGAAAGCATACGAGATGAAGGGGGGTTTGTTTGCTAATTTGTTAATCGCGGAAGTTCGGGTGCTAGTTGTAGACGGTGGAATAATGGAAACGCAATGGTAAACCCGCCTATGCAGGAACTCGCGATTCAAAAAGGGAAAGCAAAGAGAAAAGAGAAACCAGAAATTTTCTGAAAAACGAGTAATACACACTAAATATGTACTATAGAGTATGAACATGAGATGTTATAGAGCATGTACAGATCCTGCATTCCATACTTAGCCACTTTTTGGATTGCGAGTTCTCGGACTGGCAGAATGTAAATTGGGCATCCATTGTTCCGTGGCCTACAAATAACATTCAGAATTCCGCGATATATAAATTGGCCAGCGGACCTGTGGGCTAGCTCACTCAAAATTGCACTCCTTTTGTTTCATGTCATACAAACAACACTCTGAGTTGCGCGATATACAAATTGACAGACGGATTCCAGGGCTGGCGGCCTCGAGAGTGCGATTGTTTACGGATCCTAATCCCTATTAACTATTGCACATTATCTAAATACATTATTTTGAATACTACATTCTTAATATTAAATATTGATATTGTACAATTTAATTATACAAGGAGGTTTGTACAATATGAAACGGGGAAGCGGTTGGTCGGTCGGGTTGGTGATATAAAAGTAAGTGAAATCTGAATACGTGAATCCGCCAACTTCCTTACCAATAAATTTTCTGAAAAAAATGAGTAACACATAAAATCTACTTTTAGAAAGTACGAACATGAGATTTTATAGAGCATGTATTGTTCCCGCATTCCATGCTACAAATAGCACCCAAGAGTTCTGCGATATACAAATTGATAAGCGGACTTGCGGCCTGGCTTGCTCAACATTGCATTTTTATTGTTCTATGTCGTTCAAACAACACTCAGAGTTCCGCCATATACAAATTCACAGATGGACTCCAGGGCTAGCGGGCTCAACCTTGCGATTGTTTACGGATGGTGATCCCTATGAACTATCTAACACTACCTAAAAACATTATTTTCAATACTAAAGTATTAATATTAAAATTTGATATTGTACAATTTAATTACATAAAATTATAAAAGGATGTGAAATATCTTATTTCAAAGAAAAACTCGTGTATTCAAAAACTTGCGTTCCAAAAATTTTGTATAATATGAAACAGGCAAGAGGTCGGTCAGGCTGTGTTGGGCCCCAACAACTCCCCCCTAAATTTTTACAAAATTTAAAGGGCCCCCATTAGAATCTTGATAATTATAATGAGCTACAGAATCAACTTTTTCAAATAGTTCCATACCTTGGCTTGTTTTGAGACAAACTTAAGACATTTACTATAGTATGAGACATTCATTTCAAGAGTATATATCAAAAATTAGAAATGAGCATAAAAATCTCAATTTAAACAAAAACGTTAATTTTTATCAAATACTTTCGTTTAAATTATGATTATGTGTTCATTATTTTGCTCATTGACAAGTTTGACTATTTTGAATAATGTGTTCAATACTTCATCAAATAATATCTTTGTTGGTTTCTCATTTTCATAAAATCATTTGGTGATATTAATTAATTAAATTCTTTTTTCATT
>JZKD02S0031088.1:11249-26482 GCA_000966675.3 Picea glauca
AGTGAAATTAGAATCATAAAGTAAAGTATGAGGGTAAAAGTCTTCCCCCTTTGTGCTTAGAGACTCATAAGCACATGGGGACCACTTTCCAAGGTATCCAAATCTCAACATTTTGTACGGTCATCCTCCTTCAGAAAATTCTTCAAGGGTTGCCTTGAAAACCGTGCCCAAGCTTGCCTCAAGAATGTTGTACGAACTGTACGGATCCGTACAGTACGACCTATCCCAGCAAATATCACTGCAACAAATCAAAACAGAAAATGCCTCCTTGGGATTTGTGCCCTAGCTCTCTTGGGAATTGTGCCCTTCTTGATGCTCACTTTCCTCTCTCAAGCAATCTCTCAACTCAACTCCTCTCGTCTTCTCCGGTGTGTTCTTCTCACATCCCTAAGCATGTATATGTACTCTTCTCTTTTCCCAAGAAACCCTAACTTACATAACCAACTCAATCTAATGGCTATCATAAGTCTAATATGAGGGCTCATATTTAATGCTCCCCATTAATTACAAAATAAGTAATAAATGCTCATTAAATACTTTTTGGGTCCCACAACTTAAAATCACTTTAAGTTGTAAAGTACATTCACTTTATAAAAGCACTTTACTCAAAAAGTCACTTTACCAATAAAACATGTCTAGGAATTATGACTTTATGTCCCACCCATGACAAAACACAAAAACATGAATGAGGACATCCCTTGTTACATTTCAACACTCCCTCTTAACGAGGGATATACTTGCTGCCATCTCCATCATCTGGTCCCATCACATTGTGCTCTGTAGGAGCTCCCTCTGAACCTAGAGCCATCCGCAACACCTGCACAGAACTCGAACTAGAAGATCTTCTCCTGGCAACCTCTCGAAACCTTGAGCTCACTTCATCTTGAGCATCGGTTCAATCAACCTGGCTAAGCCTTCTGCCAGTGCTCAGAAGAGACTCACTCTCTTCTCTCGGAATGCAAAACCGATACCTTGGCGCCACCGCAGTCTCAGAAGCCTCCTCATGCTCCTCATCCGACGCTGAATCACACATCAAAGGTTGTCCTCTCAACATATACAACCTATTCACCCGATTATCGATCAGCTGCAGCTCTACCGGGTCCACTCCCTCTCTGTAGATAAAGACATGTTCCCTCTTGAACAATACACAATATCCTACATCCTCCAAGGCTGAGACTAAGAGCAAGTTAATACTCAACCCTGGAACAAAGAGAACTCCATCAATCTCCAAGAATCCCCCAAACTCGAGTTGGAATCTGACATTCCCAACTCCACGTATAGCTCTCGCCATACCACCTTCATTTACCACCTGTCGGCCAGGACCAATCTCTGTGAAGTCTGGGAATACTCGCCAGATTCCCGTCATGTGGTTAGAGGCTCCGCTATCCAAAATCCATATGACATCACCTCCGAATCATCCGCTGTCGACACTGGAAACTAGGGTAACCAAAGAAAATTCATTATCGAACTTTGAAGCAAAGTCCTCTATGGTTGTTGTAGCAGTTGTCTCAGGCCCCTCTGACTCCTTCTTCTTCTTCTTCCTCTCAGGACAATGAGAGGCAAGGTGCCCCAACTAGTTACAACAATAGCATCTGACTTTACTCAAGTCCCTTCTGGAACTTCCTTTCTTGTTGCTCTTTGCCACAAGAGCAACATTCTCATCAGCTCTGTCTGTCTTCTGATCACTGCTCTGAGATCTTTCTCGGATATCCTCCTGAGTGAAATCATCCCACAGTCTGCTCCAATCTGGTAGATGTTCACGACCCACCACGCACTTCACGAAGACTTCTCAATCTTTGGTGAAGCCATTTAAGGCTATCCTCACCAACTCAGAATCCGAAATGACCTCTCCAACAGCTGCCAGCTCATCTTTAACTTGAGCCACCCGGGTAAGATAAGAAGAGACACTCTCTTCCTTACCCATCTTGGTATCATGCAACTTATCCTTCAAGGCCATCTTTCGGTTCTCGTTCTTCGCCTCGAACAAGTTTTTAAGTGCATCCCACATCTCCTTGGTAGTGTTTTTCTCAGCCAAGTCTGGGATAAGGTGATCCTTCACCCCATCCAGAATAATCCTCTGAGCTTTGGCTTCCTTGACCTCATGCAAGTCCAAAGCAACAGGATCTGCTTGCATCCATATCTAATGCTTGCAGCCATATTCCCTGTCACAACTCAAGGAAAACAATAAAGTCACACTGCCCACTGTCACTCAGAGCCCAAGCTCTGATACCATGTAGATTTTTAATGACAAAATCAGAAATATTTCATTCACACATTTCGTCAAACACTTAGCAACCTAGAGATTACTGTCTTCATAAATTTCAGAAATGCATACCCACATTCAGAAATTTCCATAAGCAGAAATACACATTGCTAAGCAAAATATGCAGCGGAAATACACAGTGGACAACAACCCATAACTCACAGAAATTTAGGCAAATGCTAGGGAAAACCCCACTGTGGGGAAACCCAACGAGAGAGAGAGATATTATTATTTTGCTTCGGGAAAGTTCAGAACAACATCAATAACACTTTTCAGCCAAGAAAAATACCTCTTACAGCACAAAAACTGTCCCCCACAAATCTGTCTTGAAAATTGTGCCACAGTTCGTACAGTTGTACGGATTTGCTGAAAGTTGGCACCTCGAAATTCATGCCACAACAGGTAGTTGTACCTTGCCTTCTGTACGGCCATCCTCCTTCAAAAAATTCTTCAAGGGCTACCTCGAAAACTGTGCCCAAGCTTGCCTCAAGAATGTTGTTGTACAGCCTGTACGGATCCGTACAATATGGCCTGTCCCAGCGAATATCACTGCAGCAAATCAAAACAAAAAATGCCTCCTTGGGATTTGCACCCTAGCTCTCTTGGGAATCGTGCCCTTCTTGATGCTCACTTTCTTCTCTCAAGCAATCTCTCAACTCAACTCCTCTCGTCTTCTCCGGTGTGTTCTTCTCACATCCCTAAGCATGTATATGTACTCTTCTCTTTTCCCAAGAAACCCTAACTTACATAACCAACTCAATCTAATGGCTATCATAAGTCTAATCTGAGGGCTCATATTTAATACTCCCCATTAATTACAAAATAAGTAATAAATGCTCATTAAATACTTTTTGGGTCCCACAACTTAAAATCACTTTAAGTTGTAAAGTACATTCACTTTACAAAAGTACTTTATTTAAAAAGTCACTTTACAAATAAAACAGGTCTAGGAATTATGACTTTATGTCCTCCCCATGACAAAACACAAAAACATGAATGAGGACATCCCTCGTTTCATTTCAAAAAGATCTTCCTAAATCTTCTCCTAAAGATGTGCCCTTTGCAAAAAGGGAAGATCAGATACAAAGGTCCACAAAAGAAAAATACCTGCAAGTCCTAGACAAGTATAAAGACGGGGAAAAGATGACATACTGATTCAACATTCCCAACAAGAAGTCTTTATAGTAGAATCCCACCCACCTCCCTCTACACAATACACCAGGGTTGTTCAAGGAATGACCAATTCCAAAATCAGAGAGTACATAGAGGGGGACGTAGTATGGATGTGTGATACCAATAAAGGGGAGCCTTCTAATGTCAAAGGAAGTACTAAATTTTGGCTTGGCCCTTTCAAAATTGGAAAAAGGTCGGTTAATGACTCTTATTACCCGTCTACATTGGAAGGACGAAGACACACAATGCTGGTCAGCAGGCGCCTCCTCAAACCCCACCAAGGTGGAGGGACCTGACATGACAGGTAAGTATAGGTAAGTAGGTAGGCATTTTGCATTCATGTATTAAATGTTTAGTGATAATAATCACTTTTTTTTCTCGAAAGAAGGGAAATAGGGGTTTACATGATACTTTGGACTAGAAAACGATTACAAATATGGCATCTGACAATGTTTGATGCCATATTTTTACAATTTATTGACTTAGAATTAAAAAATTCCATTTTTGCGGAAATTTAATTAATTCACTGAAACATTAAAAAAAACCTATCAAACCTAGCTGCAATTTCCATATGACTCAATTAAGATGACCTAGTATGAGCTCATATACATTTAGACACTAGCCATTGGTTTTCCATGCCAAGGCCTAACCACCAGCAGATACTCCAACTCTGGAGTCAGTCTTCTGAGTGAAAAAACTTAGAAATTATTTAATCGCCCACAAAGGCAGGCAGAAAAAATAATTAACAAGTGAAAAAAAACACTCTAGAGTACATGCTCGTACCTAGGTCTTAGGTGGCCAATAGCCTTTTACAATATCTCATACTCAGGTCACTTATTACAATGGTGGAAATGCGGAAAATGGTGGTCTTTTGAAAGACCGACTGAACTCTGAACACTGTCATATGAGCACTGACTGCTCAATCTTTGGCAGCGAATCAGGAAATCCAGCTTGTGCAACTTTGGTGGATAACAGGTCGTACTGTTCAGGCCGTGCAACACACAGTTGGGCACGTTTTTCGAGGCACATAAATAGAGGAGGCCATACAGCAGGAGGATTTGGCCACGTTTTTCAAGGAAGAAAATTCTGGGACAGATTTTGTTGCTGTGAGGTATTTTTTCTTGGCTGAAAGTCGTGAATATGTTGCTGTAATGCACTTTCCTGAAGCAATAAATAAGATCTCTCTCTCTCTCTCTCGTTGGGTTTCCATTGTGTTTATTTCCGTTGCATATTTGCTTAGCAATGTGTATTTCTGCTTATGGTAATTTCTAAATATGGATTTGGGACATTTCAGAAGTTCATGAAAGACAGTTATATCTAGGTTGCTAAGTGTTTGACAGAAATTTTGGCTTGCTGATTTTTGTCATTAAAATCTACATGGTATCAGAGCTTGGGCTCTGAGTGACAATGGGCAATTTGATCTTTGGGCAAAGTTCAAGAGGGAAAAGTTGTGATTGTTTTCCTAGAGTTGTGACAGCGAATATGGCTGCAAGTATTAGATTTGAGGATCGGTTGGATGGCATTTCCAACTATTTGCAGTGGAAGGTTCGATTGTCAGTTGTTCTCAAGGAGAACAAGATTTGAAACTATGTCAACTCAGTTGTGGTAGCTCCCACAACAGATCATGTTGCTTTGGACTTGTATGAGATCAAGGAAGCCAAGGCTCAGAGGATTATTCTGGATGCGGTGTGTTCGCACTGAGAGTCACCCTCAGATTGCAGAAGGATAAGCCCAGTACCCATCAGAATGTTTATGAGTGGAGGTCAAATGGACAAAAGTCAGTACAAGAATGATTTAACACAGAAACTGGACAAGCAATGCATAGAGAAATGAGGTCCTCATTAACTTCAGCCAGTGGTTTGAGATTAAAGGTGAGCAGAAGGAAGACTTAGTGAGAAAGGTGGACAAGTTTGCCATGAGCATCCGGCTTTCAAGCAGCTTGGTGAAGAAAAACTCAGGCACAAGAGCACTCTTGAACATTAGTTTCAGATACAGAAATATATCACAGTTGCATAATAATCAAACTTCCATTACCATACAACTACAACAACTCGAATGGATCCTCCATGCCCGAGCATTTCAGCCTAAGAAGAAGCTAGATAACAAGGAAAGTACTGGAACGGGTCACTGGTACATTATAATCAAACCTACATTACAATACAACCACAACCCTCGACTGGATGCCCCATGCCCGAGTGTTTTAGCACAGTTTACACAAGAAGAGGAAAGGAACTAACTTCTATTAATGCGAAAGTCTCAAATCATATACATAACCAAAGAACAACTCTGGCATAAAAAATTACATAGTAGGGAGCTCTACTCAACCAATTGACGACCATAACAAAATATTGAACTGATAGATTTATACTTAGATCAATCCACAACTACCAGGAGTGTGATCTGGCCAATCCATTCAAAGCCTTTCGTCGACGCTTTCTTCTGTCAGGCTGTGCGTGTATCCTCCTATTAGACGCAAACTGAGCTAAGCATGGGCCTGCAGGAAAATCGTCCATCGTGGTACCTCGGGCTGACAGTTCTGTCTCCACGGCCAGACCCTCCACGCCTTCTATTTATGGAGTGAGTCGAGGTTTTAACCACCACTCCTTTTTCATTAACTGATCTCTCATCGGGATCGAGATGAGGCTTAACGCCTAGGGGGCTGCCACGCGCTGCTCTTGGATTAGACGCTATATAAGCACGTAATTGTGGGGCCGTCAAAGGCGGTATTGATCCACACCGTTTTTGGGCCCGCTATCCACCACCTTCCGCCACGTAGTTGTTTTGTTATACCATGGTTTCGATTGCGAGACCGCTCAAGAATTTTAACACTCGAGCAAGTTGCGTCCTTGCAATGAAGCATTGTCATCGATATAGTCTCAATCTGCGATCTGGGAAAGCCCCGCTTTTGTTGCCACGCACCGATCTTGGATAGACCCTGCTTCCTACTGCAAAGATCAACGGCTCACAATTACTTCGGGAGTTCGGGCTTCGGGCCTTTTCAATACATAGCTCTTACAATCCGCCGAAGTGTCGAATTCTCGAAGTGCAAGATCTGGCATCGCGTGGCCTCTTGATTTGGACAGCCGAGATTTACTTTGGGAGTTCGGGCTTCGAGCCTTCGGGAGTCCTTTACTCACTCAACTCCTACTTGCTTTCTCCTGGAGTACGAGAACGCCTGACATGTGTCCCTTGCTGAAAGATCAATGGCCACGAGCGATTGTGGGATCAGAACTAGCAGATACTTTAATTTCCTTTCCGATCCCCGCAATGTAAAGATGCTCGTTCATATCGGGATCGATATGCACCGATGATCTATTGATCTAGCAAGATCAACGATACTGAGCGATTGCGGGCTCACAACTTGCAGAAACTTTAATTTGCATCCTGATCCCCGCAATGACTCCCTGTCGTCGATTTCTCTCCGATGAGATCGGACGGTCGTGACTTAATCTTGTTGATCAGACGGTTGGTCTTTCTCTCGCTCAGATCCTACGGCTGAAAATTGGATCCGTTCGCCTGTCAGTATTTCCAACCCGAAATGGGTTGCTTTTGAATGTTGTGTTTGGACGCTTCTGTGCAGACCACGGACTTGGTCGTCCTACGACTCTTTGACAGCTATATGTGATAACATTTGGCTCCATAGGGGATGGCATGCTCCCTGCGAGCTGCCAAGAACGCGGAGTTTCAGTGCCTTAGTTGTTGGTTTGTGGAGTCGAGCTCAGATACATTTGTTGACGGCAACAGGCTGACATGTACACTACTCTACTTACAAAAAGAAAACAAACACATGTACTCCAAAAGGAGCTTATTTATGTACAATCCTACACTAACCGATTTTTACAATATGCTAGGTAAAAGAAAACTTCCACCATAGCCACCCAAGTAACTTGCTAATGGAAAATTTTCTTACTCTGTCACTGATCAACAAGGGATAATGAAATTGTGACGAAAAATTGATTACATTCTTTAGATTTCCTCCTAATGTTGAAGGTAAGGCTTGGAAGCTTCAATACATTGAGGAAATGCAACTCCATGTATTCCCCTACAGGGTCAAAAAATAGGTGATAAAACCTCCTAGGTTGGTAACAGAAAACCTGCTCTGCTTTACAGCTGCTCACATCTAGTTGAATGTCTGTGGCAAGCATAGGTGAGTGAAAGGTTGATGCAGGTTGTTGATCCACTTCTCCTTTGCCTTCTCTGATAACATCTGCTAGTTGATGGCAAGAGATCTCCTCATGTATATCAATGGATGGCTCTTTCTCTTTATCATGTTGCTCATGGCAGAAGCTTTCATTTTCATCAGAAGGTTGGTTGCTAATGCTTTTTGCTTCTAAGAGAAAAAACACCTCAGCAGAGAAAAAACACCTCAGCATCTTCATCACTGTCTCCATAATGATCAAATAAAGGAGGAGCCTCGAATGACATACCAAGAGGTAACTTTTGCCCAACAAGAGAAAATTGGTCCATTACTAAACACAGGTTGCCTTTCAAGATTCAATCCAGGAAACAATATCTCATCATCATCAAATGAGTCAAAAGTAGGTTGCTCATACCTAGACTTTTTAGAGACAGGGCTACAAAGAATATCATCTTCCAGAACAGGCTCAATCTCTGCACTTTCCTTACTGAGACAACAAACACAATTTTCACCAAATGCGGATGAACAAGGAAGAGAAAAAATTGATTCCTCATCCAAGGCATCTTCTTCATTCTCATAGGCTTCATAAGAATCAGCTATATCCTGAACACAGTCTTTATACTCCTCACAACAGTTCTGACAAATTAACTCAGAGAAATAAAATTGTTGATAACGAATATTGAAAGCTTCATGAAACTATTCCAGGGAGGAGATGCTAACAGGGGGCAAGGATCAATACCACTCACGAGCATCTCCCTCTAATGAGTACATGAACATCTTCATTAATACATCCTCATGATGTATTCCCCACTGATGCATGAGTTCATGAAACTCAAGCAGATGCTCTGCAGGGTTGTCATCTCTATGTTCTCTAAATCTAGGCAAAAAATCACCCCACTCATCCATAGTAGGAACAACATTTGGAAAATCAAGAACAGAAGAGAAATTAAAAGGAGCAAACTTCCGAGCCAAAATGGCTTCCATCTGAAAATATGACTTCTTAAAACTGTGGAGTCACCACTAGATTCTTTAATCATGGAGTCACCAGGTGAATGATATGCAATCTGAACAATGTGTCCAGCTTCAGTTCACCATCTAAAACTGGATCTCTGCAATGTCATTCTTCCCAGGGAGTTTTTCAATTTGGAACAACAACTAAAAGCCTTCTTGAGAAAGCTTTCCTTTCTTGATAATCTTCTCTGGGTCAGCTTCAGGTGTTTTCTAGAGGTATATGTGGAGTAGACCTCGTGTGTCTGCCTTTGGGAGCCACAACTGAAACAGTGGAGTCGCCAGGTGCAAGCTGTAATCTTCAAGTTACTGAATTTTTATGCACATTCAGAATCAGAATTTCTTTGTCGTTCAATCCCAGGGAAATGTCTTCAATTTGTTCCCCGGCAACGGCGCCATGAATGTTCGCACTGAGAGTCACCCTCAGATTGCAGGAGGATAAGCCCAGTACCCATCAGAATGTTTAGTGGAGGTAGGTTTATGAGTGGAGGTCAAATGGACAAAAGTCAGTACAAGAATGATTTAACACAGAAACTGGACAAGCAATGCATAGAGAAATGAGGTCCTCATTAACTTTAGTCAGTGGTTTGAGATTAAAGGTTAGCAAAAGGAAGACTTAGTGAGAAAGGTGGACAAGTCTACCATGAGCATCCAACTTTCAAGCAGCTTGGTGAAGAAAAACTCAGGCACAAGAGCACTCTTGAACATAAGTTTCAGATACTGAAATATATCACATCTGCATAATAATCAAACCTCCATTACCATGCAACTACAACAACTCGATCGAATCCTCCATGCTCGAGCATTTCAGCCTAAGAAGAAGTTAGATAACAAGGAAAGTACTGGAATAGGTCACTATTGCATTATAATCAAACCTACATTACAATACAACCACAACCCTCGACTGGATCCTCCATGCCCGAGTGTTTCAGCACAGATTGCACAAGAAGATGAAAGGAACTGACTTCTATTAATGCGAAAGTCTCAAATCATATACATAACCAAAGAACAGCTCTGGCATCAAAAATTACATAGTAGGGAGCTATGCTCAACCAGTTGACGACCATAACAAAATATTGAACTGATCAATTTATACTCAGACCAGTCCACAACTACCAGGAGTGTGATCTGGCCATTCCATTCAAAGCCTTTCGTCTGCGCTTTCTTTTGTGAGACTGTGCGTGTATCCTCCTGTTAGACGCAAACTCGGCTAAGCATGGGCCTGCAGGAAAATTGTCCATCGTGGTACCTCGGGCTGACAATTCTGTCTCCACGGCCAGACCCTCCACGCCTTCTATTTATGGAGTAAGTCGAGGTTTCAACCACCACTCATTTTTCATTAACTGATCTCTCATCGGGGTCGGGATGAGGCTTAACGCCTAGGGGGCTTCCACGCGCTACTCTTGGATTAGACGCTATATAAGCACGTGATTGTGGAGCCGTCAAAAGCGGTTTGGATCCACACCGCTTTTAAGCCCGCAATCCACCACCTTGGGAATGTTAAATTCCAACCCGCAGTTTGGGTTAACTTGCTCTCAGTCTCAGCCTTCGAAAATGTAGGATATTGTGTATTGTTCAAAAGGGAACATGTCTTTATCTATAGGGAGGGAGTGGACCCAGTGGAGTTGCAACTAATCGGTAACCGGGTGGACAGGTTGTATATGTTGAGAGGACAACCTTCAGTGTATGATTCAGCGTCGGATGAGGAGCGTGAGGAGGCTCCTGAGACTGTGGTGGCGCCAAGGATTCAGTCTCGCATTCCGAGGGAAGAGAGTGAGTCTCTTCTGAGCACTGGCAGGAGGCTCAGCCAGGTTGATCGAACCAATGCTCAGGCTGAAGTGAGCTCAGGGTTCCAGGTTGTTGCCAGGAGAAGATCTTCTAGTTCGAGTTATGTGTAGGTGTTGAGGATGGCTCCAGGTTCAGAGGGAGCTCCTACAGAGCACAGTGTGATGGAACCAGATGATAGTGATGGCAGCGAGTACTTCCTTCGCTAAGAGGGAGTGTTAGCTTTTTAGCTCGGGAGGTACTCTGCATATTTTGTCTTGAATGCAGATGTAACCTTATGTTTACACTACCAGGCACTTAACTTTGTAATAAGTTTTTATAAAGTTGTTTTAAAGTGGTTCTTTTATTAAAGTGACTTTTTAATAAGTGTACCTTATAATTTTAAAGTGACTTTATTTCATAAAGTACAGTTATGTAATAAAGTGAAATTACTTTAATATTTTAAGTGATTCATTTTGGAGGGAATGCATCATGATCCTTGATCTTGAAAAAGGCAAGATCTAATCTTGGCCTTTGGATTTAGGCTTAGGGAAGGTGAGAAGACACTTTGGAGGGAAAATGTCATTTTCAAATTTATTAAAGAATGCATTGGGTAGTGTGCAAGACACATCAAGAGGAGATTGAGAGATATTTTCCGAGAGAGCTTGAGAGAGGAAAGTGAGCAGCTTGGTGGACACATTTCCCAAGAAAAGGAAGGCACAAATCCCAAGGGAGATTTTCTGTGTGATCGTTGTTCTATTTTTCTGTGTTGGGTCGTACTGTATGGATCTGTACAGTCCGTACAGCAAGGAGGGCACAAATTTTGAGGCAACTCTTTGTCACGGAAATCGAGGCAGTTTTTCTGAGTATTCTTCTTGCTGTTGGGATGTACTGTTCAGGTCGTACAACTCACCGCTGGGCACGTTTTTCAAGGCACAAAAATAGAGGAGGCCATACAGCTGTAAGGATTTGGGCACGTTTTTCAAGGCAAAAATTCTGGGACAGATTTTGTTGCTGTGAGGTATTTCTTCTTGGCTGAAAGTTGTGAGTATGTTGCTGTAATACACTTTCCTGAAGCAATAAATAAGATCTCTCTCTCTCGTTGGGTTTCCCCACATTGGGGTTTTCCCTAGCATTTGCCTAAATTTCTGAGTTTTATGGGTCATTGAATGTTGTCCATTGTGTTGATTTCCGCTGCATATTTGCTTAGCTATGTGTATTTCTGCTTATGGTAATTTCTGAATATGGGTTTAGGACATTTCGGAAGTTCATGAAAGACAGTTATCTCTAGGTTGCTAGGTGTTTGACATAAATTTTAGCTTGCTGATTTTTGCATTAAAATCTACAATATTCCCCCAAGAGAGGGAGATGTCCCACCAATATAGTCAAGTAGAGGCCAAGGGAGGCCAACGTCCCTCTATGATTCCTAACAACCACCTCCTCAAAGCAAGCTAGATCCAAGAAATGAGCAAACAGATAGGAGTGAAAGGGTTCTAGGCCACACGTTGGGCACATGGGGTCTCCAAAAGTGGATGTCTTACCTAAAATCAACTCCAATGTTCATATGTAAGGTCTTGAATGTGTAACCTCCTACTCAAATCATGCTAACCACCTCCCACAAGCCTAGGAGGGTCAATAAAGGTCCACACATGCCAAGTAGATGCTCTAACGACCAAGTGATGCAACGTCCAAGGTGGACAGCTCATCAAGAAGTGTAACATATGCCTCCAAATATGATGATGTGGTTGAGCACTCCATGAATTGTGACATGGCATGGAATGAATGGATAAGTGCATGAACAATAGCTCTCAAGTGCCTAGGGTGCTATGACCAATGCCTAGGGCGTTGTGAAGATGTCTCGAGAACTATCTCCGCATAAAACTATGTAGAGTGATCTCAAATGATGAATACATGTCATGAGTCCCAAAAGTGCTAGGGAGATGATCACCTAGGCCAAAGGGTGACAAATACATAGGGAGATCCATGCTTAGGAATAAAACAATTGCGCTCTCTAGGTATAGTAACCTTTACAATATATGAGCAACATTTTTACATAAGAGTAAAGTGAAAAAGGCTAGGGGTTCCCTAAGTCATATGTCCTAGTAGATCCACTCCAAGACCTATGCCATGACAAACCACAAGGGTCTAGACAAACCACCCAGATGGAAAAAACACTTTACATAGATCACTAAGCATGGTCTAGTACAATACATAAGATACAATGGTCACACTTTTAGCTGATCATGATACATAATATAAATCATCGTGATGGCACAACTGATCACAAAACCCTGAGCTCTGACATCATCTCAAGATAGGCACAAGATCTGCTCATTTGCTGGAACATATCTGGCGAAGAAAATGAGGTACTCTGAAGTGAAACTTAGGGGTAACACAATCTTTTCTCGTTTTTTGGTTTAGAGGTATCTTGCACTAAAAAAATTGTGTTGGCTCCAAAAAGGACTAAAGATCCTATGTTTAAAATTTCACCCAATTTGGACTCTTGGCTTGACTAAAATTGCCTGAAATCAGCACCATCATGGCCAGAACAAGTGCCTCATCTGCTAATAAATTCTTGATTTCAGCGTCATCATGGCAAGAACTGGAGCACCTTCTCTGCTAATAAAATCTTTGTTTCAGCACCATCATGATGCAAAGGATAAGCTTGCTTGCTCTCCAAGTAATCTCTGAAATAAATTTGACTTTGCCTTGGAATTAAGCAACCCCGATATGGCATTGGTAGGCTAAGTAGACATGGTAAAGAACAAGCAAACATGTCTCCTCATAGCAGCTATCATCAAATTGTAATTTTCCCTGGGAGATATGCCTGAGATATCATCGTGAAAGTGCTATTTTCCAAGCAATTATAAGCTTGAATCCCTCTCAAAAGTCTTATATAAACCTCTCAATTGTCCTTGCAGGAGATATAGGAGTTAATGAGCACCATTTTTTGCAAAGTTTCAATGGTTTTTGCTTCTTTGTGTTGCATTAACTTTCTACAATCAGTGCTTTCTCTTTTTTTGGGCTTAGTGGTATGTTTCATTAGAAATATTGTATTGGCTCCAAAAAGGACTGAAGAACCTATGTTTAAAATTTCACACAATTTGGACTCCTAGTTTCACCGAAATGCCTCTTGAAGTCGAGCTGAAAAAATCCGTATTTTGGACAAACCATTGCTCCGATTGAGAAAACAAGACCACAGCTGGATTATACACGAAAATTAGTGAACTCTCTGTTTCACATTTTTCCAGATTCAGTGGTTTAGCCTTCAAATTTCAGTCTGAAGTTTCATACTATTTTGGAAATTTCTACTTTCAGAAATATCTGTTTTTAATAGTTTTCTATTTTCAGAAAATTTATTTTCAGAGAATATATATTTTGGAAATTTCTACTTTTATAAGCATGATATGGCAGGGAATGTGGCAGAGTGATGAGTCAGCCTGTACAAGTGATGTGGTACTGTGACATTGCAGCATGTAGTGAGTTTGAAATTTTGAATCTGGCACCATTTGACCATATTTTTCCCATTAATCTTCAGAGGGCTATAACTTTGTCATACGACCATTTAAGGCAAAGCTTTTTTAATTTTGACTATTTTTTTACATACTTTCCATTGGTAAATTCTATTGTCTATGATCAATTTTTGTTTTTATAACAATGACCTCTGAACTTGTAAGAGTGCATGACTTAGATGCATCTAACTAAAAATCCAGGAAGAAAGATGGTTGATGTTCTCAAGGGCAAAAGTTTGGTTCAATGAGTGAATGGTGATATATAAAATCTTGCAGATGCTATAGAATTAGTCATTTGGCAAAAGCAATGGGAACAAGCCAAAATCCTTATAGGATAGACAATATCGGACTACATTAGGGATATGGTTGTCAATGACATTGTGTATTGTCCCACTAAGCACCATGACCTTGACGGAAGCAAAGTTTGTCCATCTTCGCAACCTAATGGCATGAGGGAAGTTGTCATTTAAGGGGGAATGCTAATGTAATGTCTGTTAATATTATGGTAGCTGCGGGAGGTATTTACCTCTACATGTGAACCTGGCGAGAATAGAAGACTCCGGGAAGCAAGAGAACCCCTAATGAGTTGGCTAATAACCCTAGAAGCCTTGTCGGCTCAAGAAGATAATTTATATTAGGCTATTAGGCTCAAAGAGAAGAAGTCGGCAAGAATTAATAATAATATACTGAATAGACACATACCCAGAAGGAGAAGTCGGCCCCAGCAAACTGGCAGAATTAACATAAATACAGGGCGCCAGTTCTCATTTGTAGTATCTCAGCAGTTGCAGACAGAGCCAGTTCTGCGCAGCAGTTTCCCAGTTGGTGCGCACTGCAGTTGCAGTTGGTGCGCAGGTTTGGAGGAGGGTTGCAGCTGCAGCTGCAGCAGCAGCTAGTTTCAGTATTGGCTTGGATATCTCNAAACCCTAATGAATTGGCTAATAACCCTAGAAGCCTTGTCGGCTCAAGAATATAATTTATATTAGGCTATTAGCCTCCAAGAGAAGAAGTCAGCCAGAAATAATAATAATATACTAAACAGACACATACCCAGAAGGAGAAGTCGGCCCCAGCAAACTGGCAGAATTACTATAAATACAGGGCGCCAATTCTCATTTGTAGCATCTCAGCAATAGCAGACAGAGCCAGTTCTGCGCAGCAGTTTCCCAGTTGGTGCGCACTGCAGTTGTAGTTGGTGCGTAGGTTTGGAGGAGGGTTGCAGCTGCAGCTGCAGCAGCAGCTAGTTTCAGTATTGGCTTGGATATCTCTTGGCTAGGGTTTGGGACTATCTAATCAGCTTTTGTGATGCGCTATCCTTGGGGATTGATGTGCTGCTCCTTGTTTGGCTATCTAGCCTAGGGTTTGCTTCCAGAGG
>JZKD02S0031099.1:688-13804 GCA_000966675.3 Picea glauca
TTTTTTTTTTTTTTTTTTGAGATAGTTTAGGGAAATGGTCTAATAATAGTTTTCCTTATCCCTTCATTATCGGAGGAGAGTAACAACTCTATCATTGTACATATTCACATATTCAATGGATTTAGATTGTAACAAAATTAGGTTTTCAGAATCTTGAAAAAGTTAATAGAGGAGTTTTTGGTGTAGTTGAATACAGAAAAAAGATAAAAAAATCTGATTGTGTGCAAGAAATCAATTTAGTTCAGAGCTTCTTCTTGTTTGTCTTGAATATGTGTGAAAGAGACAAGCTTTATGTGTGAATGGAAGTGGCTTGAACGACCTAGAGATTTTGATTTGGCACTCAAACCGACAAGAAAAAAACGCAGTGACTATTTGTTTTCAACTACACATCATTTTGCAGAGGGTTATTTCTTTGTGTGCATATGTGTTCTAAATAGGGACAAACCCGTGATTTCTGAATTGAAGTGAAGAATTTAAGAGGGAGATTGAGTGCGTTTTAGGGAAATTTTCAAGTGGAAAGACAAAAACAGAGTACCTCTGTATGTATGTTACCTTTGCGTATTTTTAACATTCATGTAGATGCTTTTAAATCTTGTGAAATTGATTCTATTTGTTACAATTTGTGGAATCGTGGAGTTCTTTCAGTTATGAGTGAAGAGTGAAATCGTGGTTGTCAAGATATAATAATATGTATATGTGTGGTTGTCAAGATATAATAATTGGCAAATATTGGTTATGTGTATATTTGCCATAATATAAAAAGTTCATGCACCAAAGTTTATTTGGTACGTAATTTTTTCTCATATTTTGGTAATGGAATAAGTTTAAAATTTCTATTACAAATATCCCATAACATAATCCAAAATCCATTTTATTTAGATATGATATCACGAAGTGTTTTGTGTTTACCAAGGAAAATTTAAAGCACTGAAATGAATAAACAAAAAGGACAGAGACCTCACCTATATGTGATGGGTATTTTCACATTTACTCTTGGATGGTATAAACCGGGTAAAAGGAGGGTGGAGACCTCACCTTCTTTATAAAGGAGAGTGGATTAATGATAATAAGAAGATGAAGTATGTATTATTAATAAAATAAAATTAAATATATAGGTTAAATATAAATAAAAATATATTTTAGTTAAATATAGATTAATAATATATATTTTTATCTATAAATTTAAAGTAAATATAAAGTATAGTTTCATTATTAAATATGTTAAAGTCAAAATGTTTAATTGTTTATTAACATTTTGATGGCATTTCAAAATAAAGTTAATAAGTATATAAATTCAATCATTTTTGGTAAAAATGTTCTTAAATTTGATACGAATTTTGTTAAAAGTTATAATTTTATTTGATTGATAAAATCTTTGACTACAAAAGTCCACTTCAATGTGCTTTGGGATGACTGACTCTTATTAAGTCATAAGTGTTTGGTATATCTAGCTTGTGGGTTGTTAGAAATACCCTTGGGTTATAGTAGCAACTAGTAAGTTTGATCTCAGACCTAGCCCAGATCAATCTTACAAGTTACGAATTATCATGGTTAGAAAAACAAACAATTGTTTTTACCTTTAATAAATAAATAAATCTAAATTAAACATATATATGATGAAGACATAGTTCAACTACCTAGATGAGGACATAGCTCAACTACCTAGATAAATGCAAGCGTCCTTATGGATTATTCTCATTCTTTATTGGTTATTTATTTCACTTTCATTCATGATATGCATTAGAAAATGTTTGGGAATTAAGCTACATCACTTTAATTAATTTGATTTTCATGAGGTATCGTTTTATTTGGTCAAAGTGAATTGAAATTTAGTGTAGTTTGTATGTGAGTTAGATGATCATTTTTCCCTACAAGGTTATGCAATCTTAAAGGAAATATCCATATCTATAGGTTAACACAGTCATAAATAGTGTACAAATTCCTATGCTTTGAATTAAAGTTGGCCAAAGGGTTAAAATTGACCATTCCACTATGAAGAAAGCCACAAAATATGGAAAAAAAAAATTAGGCTATAATTTTATTAAAATTGATCGTTCACTATGCATAAAGTTGCAAAATAATGTTAGGGACCTAACCTCCCTAACCCCTCACGTAGGTAGAATAATACATTTCCATGTAATAAAGGCTAATATTAATAAGGCCTAGTAATAAGGAAGAATAAGTCAAATGTAAGAAGACCTAATAGAATCTTCCACTGCTAGAAGGATCTTCCTCTAGATTGTTCTTTTGGATAGATAGATTTAGTATAAATAGGAGTAGAGGGTATGTGAAGTTTTTTCTTTAGAATTAGTGTAATAGAGTGTTGCTCTGCTGGAGGTTGCCCACTCAAAGAGGCAAGTGAACATTGTTTTCTATCAATAAAGGTATTATTCTGGTGTTGTGGTTTCATCTATTGTGTTATTCCGCTATTATTCTCTACAATATTTCTTTTTTCGGCTATTATAATATATCTGGTACCTTACAAGTGGTATCAAAGCACTTTCCTTGGCAGAAAATTGTGGGTTAATTTTTTTAGGGTAGACATATTATGACGTCTTAAAGCTATAGAGATATGTCGTTCAACACATAAATCTGTGGTAGGGGAAGCATACATGCAGGAACTACAAGTGGTACTTAAGCGCACATTGTTGGCCACCATTGTAACCCATGTTGGTACCCCTTCGAGTGGTAGTGCATCAGACAACACATGTATACATATCGACCTAGATATCTCGAAGCCCTGCGTAGATAAACCAATTGATCGCCTGACTGCTATAGTGCCACCAAGAATGACACTCAAGAAGATACTCTCTAGTACCTGGGTAGTCAGGTAGTACGACTAAGGGCATGGTCTATCCTCCTTAGTTGGTTCCCTGAGATATTGGGTCGAGTACGACTGTTGGACCCTGTACGTATATCACAGAGATATAGCACAAGGAAAACCAATGTCTATAGAAACCATGAACACCCTAACCCTTGGGGTGGAAACAGAAAAAAAACCAGACAAGATATATTTCTACGCAACTGTCTCTCCTACATTCTAGTTGCGAAATTACTACACATTTCTTCCTATTAAGAATTTGGGCATTTCAACACTGTAGTATTCTTCAGATCGGAGTGTAACTCCGTAGGAGTAAAAAAAAATGTTTGGATCCTATTGGAGTCATCATTTGAGCCCTATCCCATTGGATTCCTCTCATCTCCTTGATCACAATCATACCTATCATTTTTTCAGCAATTTGTTTTTCCCGTAGACCCGAACCCCTTCCGACACCCTTATTTGGGCCTTACCTCATTGGATTCCCCTCGTTGCTCTGATCGTCATGATAGACTTCACCCATAACCCCTTTTTTGTGTGGTCCCACCCGTCCTTTTCTGTTTTCCCTCTTCATCGTGGCCCACATCCGTAGCGAAGACTTGGAATCCTGTTTCAATTCCTTGTCCTCTACTTTCACAATGATCCAGCAGGAAGTGTGGTAGCTCAGTGCCAATATTGCCACCATCAATAAAAACATGCATTCCTTCATAGACGCAAAAATGGAAACCATCAAACATGACCTCGCTACCCAACTTGCATCCTTCACTAACATGATCTATGCCAAGGTGAATATCCCTGTAGACCTTACCTCCTCTGAACCACCTTTGTGCCCCAAAGGTGAAACTTCCTCCAATTCCCAGACTTTTTAGCCCCATCACTTTCATCTTTACCTAAGCCTTCTACATGTGGATGTGAACAATTTTGATGGCTCAAACCCCACCAACTTGGTAACTCAAATGGAACATTATTTCTCTGTGTGCAACATTACAGATGAGTTGGCCAAACTCCAGTATGGTTTTCTCCATCTAGATCAAGAATGTTGGCAATGGTGGAAATGGAGAAAAAATTCTCGCCAAGGGTATGTGGCTTGGACACAATTTGTTGTAGATATTTATGAATGATTTGACACTGACAGCAACCATTTAGGTCATTTGACAAAATTGAAACAATCTGGCACAGTGGAATAATTTATAGCTTCTTTTGAGCAATTGACTTTCCGCACAGAGGGCATGTCTGATGATTTTTTCCAAGAATGTTTTAGTAGTGGTCTCAAGGATGAGATCTGTGCCCATGTCCTCATGGCTCAGCCTCAGATTTGGGTGGAAGCTACTAAAATAGATAAGGAATCACAACAGGTTGTCTCTTCTCAAACCGAAAAACCCTCCTTTATTCCTCGCCCTAAACTATTCACTCCCACTCCTCCTTCCACTCCACTAAAGATCTAGAAATTGACCAGGGAAGAAATGGTTGAACTCCAACTCAAGGGCCTTTGTTATAATTGTGATGAAAATATTTTCATGGGAACAAGTGTAAGGAACAAAATATTTTTATGGATGGATATCCAAGGATGTTTTTGAAGAAGATGTCGAGGCTCCCCCTGTGGTCGAGTCACCTAAACCCACTGACATGACCCCAACTTCCGACCCTCCCGAATTTCAACCAGTCATTTTCATGAATGATATCACTAGCTTCTATACTCCCCAAACCCTCAAGTTGATTGGTTACATTAAGAATTGGAAGTCCATCATCCTTGTTGACAGTGGAAGCACCCATAATTTATTCATTGCCGCATTGCCTAAGAAACTAATTACTATATCCGTGCAGTCAATAATTTTCAAATCATGATTTCCAATGGCAGGTCCATGAAATGTGGGGGGCGTTGTGAAAATGTGCGTCTCCAAATTGGTCAGTACCACATGAAATCTCATATGTTTTCTATAGACATGGGTGGTTGTGACATTGTGTTGGGTGTCGAATGGATAAGGACTCTGGGTCTCATTCTCATGGATTTTAAGGAATTAACCATGCAATTCAACCAGGAGGGACAAAAGTATAAGTTCCAAGAAATCACAATAGGTTCCCCTGAGATCATTAGTTCCCATCACATGGAAAAGATCCTCAAAAAAGGTCATTTTGACATTATTGCACAACTCCATTCCATTCATGCCACTGAGACACCCTCTGTGCCACCAGACCTCAAATCCATCCTCTCCAAATATCAAGTTGCTTTTTCCACTCCCCAGGGCCTTCTTCCTTCCCGTGGTTTTCATGATCATTTCACTCCCCTTGTCCTCGAAATCCTTCCTCCCAATGTTCATCCCTATCGTCATCCCTTTGCCCAGAAAAATTAAATTGAGAAAATTGTTCAATAATTGCTCACCACAGGTGTTATCCGTCCTAGTACAAGCCCATATTATTCTCCTCTGGTTATGGTACTTAAGAAATAAGGATCTTGGCACATGTGTCATGACTTTCTCACCCTCAACAAACTCACCATCAAAGAAAAAGTTCCCATTCCTGTCATTGATAATATCTTGGATGAATTGAGTGGTGCCTAGTTCTTTACTAAACTTGATCTTTGTTTTGGCTACCACCGGGTATGTATGAAAGAGGCAGACACTCCTAAGACTGCATTTMAAACTCATGAGGTCCACTATGAGTTTTTGGTCATTCCCTTTGGCTTGTGTAACGCTCCCTCCACTTTCCAAAGCCTCATGAATCATGTCTTTCATCCTTTTCTCCGTCATTTTGTMTTATTTTTCTTTGATGATATTCTCATCTATAGTAAAACATGGACRACCCATCTTTCTCATGTGGATAGAGTTCTACATCTACTCTCTCAGCACCAAATTTTCCTCAAACAATATAAATTTTMTTTTGGAGCCTCRAACGTCAAKTAGTTGGGTCATATTATTGGAAAGGCAACTATCAGGGTGGATCCTAAGAATATTGAAKCTATGCARGATTGGCCTCACCTCAAGACTCTCAAAATATTGCATGGTTTTTTGGGTTTAACATGTTATTGTYGCAAGTTTGTAAAGAATTATGGAAATATTGCGGTCCCTCTCACTTTTCTCCTTAAAAAGAATTCTTTCACTTGGATTCCCACAGCTAATCAAGACTTTCCAGCCTGGAAGGCGACTATGTGCACCACTGCAGTCCTGGCCCTTCCTGATTTCACAAAGACATTTTTCCTGGAATGTGATGCTTCCGAGAGAGGAATTGGAGAATTCCTTATGCAATATGGTCAACCTTTGGCCTTTACCAACAAACAATTGTCAAAGAGATATTTGGGCCAATCAATATATGAAAAGGAAATGTTGGCTATTATGCATGCAATGGATCTCTGGCGCCATTATCTATTGGAGAAACACTTCCAAATTAAGACAAATGATCAAAGCCTTAATTATTTTATGGAGAAACGTCGTTCCTCCCCGGAGCAACAAAAATGGGTGACTAAGCTATTTAGATATGATTATGAGATCATTTACAAAAAAGGAAAAAAAAATGTGGTTGTTGATGCTCTTTCAAGAAAATATGAAGACAAAGGATTCCTTTTTTCGCTCTCCTTCATTGTACCATATTGGCTCCAAGATATTCATCAATTTCCCCAGGGTACTCTTGGCACAATTATGAGCTTCGCTACAAAGGTCGTTTGTATTTAAGCAAATAGTCACAACTTATATCCATGGTGCATTTCTGAGCTTCATGCTACACCTATAGCTGGGCACTCAGGGTTTACCAAAACCTTTGACCGGGTCAAACGTTATTTTTTTGGGGATGGTATGAAATAGGACGTTTTCACTTTTGTGGAAGAAGGTGATTTTTGTCAACACAACAAGGGAGAAATAGTCAAAGCTTCTGAAACACTACAACTGCTTCTGATTCCACCTTGCACTATTTGGAGGGTGTTGTAGGGGCTAGCCGACCTTGTCGACTAGACCTGGCGATCCACTTAGAACTTGTCGATCGGCCAGTGTGGTTATAAGTAGAATTCGGTTGGAGTCTCTGTTAACCAGTCGACCTAGGCAGTTAAGTAGTTACAACTTCCTATTAGAGGTATAAATAGATAAGCACATGAAGGCTCATGTAGCTTCATGGGAGAGGATATATGTAATTGTGTTGTATTGTCTATCATATAATAAAAGGACTCTTCTTTGGGATCTCATTACTTATGTATGTCTCTCTATATGTCTATGTGTATGGATGTATCTCTATGAGGCTATGTAAGGTTCTACTAGTAACACTCCCTACATTCCCCTAGATTACAATATTGGTTCCATTGTCGGTAGTATTGAACTTGGGCATGTAGAAGTATACATAAATTCTTACTCAACAAGAAATACGTGTGTGGTGGGAGTGAAAAATTGATAACTACATCAAAAACTACACAAGAAGGAATAACCTCTCACTAGCTGAAACAAGGTCGTGGTTCTTTTCATAAACGCACGAAAGATTTATTGAAGCCATCCCAGAAGCATTGTTTCAGCACATTAACAGATTAGGTGATGTGTAAATTGACACTCAATGAGGAGTTAGGATTGAATTTGACGAATGGAGGAAGAAAGAACCTGCACGACTGGCTTGAACGAATTATTGAATATTATATTTCAGAACAGGTCGTTGAAGATCAGATGCCCCTTGACAAAATAAAAGAGAAATTCTACATCAAATTGCACGATGGATTTTTCTGCATGTTTCGAACACTTCTTCATAAATTCCTTCTCGACAAAGGATTCAGTTATATCGTCGAATACCGACCAATATTAGGCACACCTTTACCAAATAGAAACTTCCAATAAAGAGAAGAAAGGCGGGGAGCATTTTGTGACACAAAGTGCAAAGATACAAGAGAAGTCTCAGATTACTTCTTGAAGAAATAAATATGTACAACGTTCCCGACTTAGAGTAAGTTGGGATGGAAATGGGGGGTCGGTCAATATTGTGAGATGCCATAAAAAAAGAAGTAGCATTTCCCAAGCCTAAATTTTGTCGAGAGGAAAGCAATCCCATAAGAAATCCGCAGATATCCAGAAAATAGAACAGGATAAAAGACAACAAAAAAGAGAAGATCTTTGTAACCAATGGAATAATAAAAAATCAAATATAAAAATGCCAGGGAAAGGTTAGCTCACTAGAGCACATGAGCAATCTGAGTCAGGCAGATATCGACCATATTTAGCAACAACAGTAGTCATGGCGACACACGACAGATACATCGACACACAATTAAACTTCCATCAACCAGTTCATGAACCAAAAAGTATGGACTACGAAGAATTTGGACTAGCTTTACGTATGTCTCCCACACCAGAAACCAATCCAAGGATAAGATAATTTCTCCAACAAAGGCTAAAGATCGACGACCAATCAACAAGATTATGGTACAAAACATACGACTTGGTAAACCTATGAGATGCATTGATTGTTGAGCCTGAATGAAATGAAGTCGACAACATGATTATCCAAATCAAGGACCTCACCGAATCGATTCCCCTGTCACATGTAATATTGAGAGAAGAAATTAACTATAGTATGGAAGCGACACAACCTTTGGAATGATGGTTATTCAAATACAAATATCAAAGTTCCCAAAATGAGGACACATATTCTGTACTAAATAAGAAACTACTATTCCTTGAGTATCATCCCTTATCGGACGCAGACAAAAACTGAACAAAAGATTCAACGACTCATTTAAAAGCAGTAGTAACTCAAACACCAAGAAAACCAAGTGTCCCCACCAAGAAATTCAAAATGGGATTCAATCATATCCCCATCTACGAAGGAGAAGAAGACCCAAAATGCCATTGGTTCATATGTGAAAAGGTTTGGGATGTGGTTGATATTATAGACAAAGGATAAGAAAATGGCGCAATTCAAAGCTATGTTGCACCATCGTGCCTTAACAAGGTTCATGAAATACACTAAAAAGAAAACTCGTTCAAAGGCATAAATAAAGAATAATTTTCTAACATTCTTTAAAATCCAGGACACATTTAGCAGCTCAAAAGTTAAAATAAATCAAGCAAAGACCAGGCGAGTCGATAAGAGAATACGACAAGAGATTCAAAGATATCCTAAATAAAATCCCATCAACGATCGATCAGAACCTGCTAGTCCAGTGGTATGTAGCTGGGATACTGCCAAGAATCATATCTTCATTATGCTTATACGAGATAACCAACTATGAAAATGTGTTACAGACTTAGGCACAATGCATCAATTCGGAGGATGATATTTCATCGACTTCCTCAACGATGAAAATACTTGAGGAAAATATAGAACATTTCCAAAAAACTATCAAAAATCTATCCATTCATCGCAATGAAATATGGTGCACCACATGCACTAGGGACGGACACACAAAAGATAATTGTCCCCTAAATGAGAGCACACAAACAACATACGTTCACCAAGTACAATCATAGAAATACTGTAACATATATGAATTCCTAACTGATCATAATATACAAGATTGTCCACACAATCTAGAAAACATGAAGTGGTGCCACATCTGTGAATATTTCGATCACCGAACTTCAAAATGCCACCTAAATGCTAGAAATTAGAATAATATATGAACATTCTACCACATAGAAACAACCAACCAAGAAAACAAATATGGTCGAAGAGATGATTATTTCGGTGGTCGTGGTCGAGGTTGAGGAGGCTGATGTGGATTTGGTGGTCATGGTCGAGGTCGAGGAGGACAACGTGGTTTTGGTGGTCGAGGTTGGGGTCATGGACAAACATATTGTGCTAATTGTTGGAAATATGATCACGACAGCGCAAAATGTCCTATAAAAGACATAATTGATCTGAAGTTCTACAACATATGCGACATTATACTCTCTAGAAGATTGCTCGATAGTACTTGACAAAATTATACCTAGACATGTTGTGATCTACTACATGCAGTATGAAAATAATGGGTGAGGAACTCCAATAACTTACATATTGTTACAAGGTCAGACGCAGGACACGATATCCATACTCCACCACAAAACTACCAAAGAAAAAAGGATAACAACTTTCCAAATCCATATAAAGAAGAGAAAATAATGAGAGAAGCTCTTAAATTCTTAGGAATGCCACAAAAGATCAACAAAATCCAAGAAGTCGAGATGAAGACACTATCTAGGAATTTTTGCAACTCAAATAAAAAATGTCAATAGGTAGGCTATTGGACCTACTCAACATACTACAAGAGTACAAATATGGTCAAAAACCAACTAAGGATGCAAATCACCTCTCTTATAATAGCAAAGATTATGATCCACGAGTCATCTTGGAAATCGAAGGAATGATGGTCAATTAGGTGGTCGTTAATTTTGGTTCTCAAGTTAGTATTTTACCATGAGAAACATGGGTATGAGTGGGTCAACCTAACCTAGTACCCATGATGAATTATCTTAAGTTGGTTGATACGAGAATAATATACCTATTCAGAATACTGAGAAATGTCGAGATGCAAATTATGGGAATACCGACTTCGGTCGAATTTGAGGTGATCAGCCTTGTCGAAGGAATTCCAACATATGCAGCTCTTGTCGGTCAACCATGTTGTCGACAAATGAAAGAAACTATCTCCCTGAAAAGAGATAAAATCAAATTGAAAGGAAGTGGAAGAAAAATAATTATTCCCCTAGATCCAAAGGAAGTAAAACCATGGATCGAGTCATGGGACAAAGATCAAGAAGCTAGATGTTTATATCAGATAAATAATGAACAAAACAATTATATAGGACTGACTGCAAAAGGAGAAATTTTGAGAGAATCTCCCATGTCAATCGGACATAATTCTAACTTCGCCTTATACAACTGAAAAATAGAGAATCATGAAGTACATGCAAAATATTGTTGGTCTATTGAAGTTATTCCAAAGAAACATCTTAAGGCCTGCTATTCAATCCATGATGTACCAAACGTTTATGAAAAAGAAACCCGAAAAACTCCCACTCTCATTCCGACTGACAATCAGATAAGAAAACCCTTTCGATATAGTGAACGACATACCCCTTCGATCCATGTTGAAGAGGTAGAAAAATCGATAGGAGAGCAAGGAAGAACACAGAGTCCTGTGGAAACTTTCACACGTCAGGCTGCAATATGGTGGAAAACACACTCCCCCCGATTACAAACTTGGACAACTTTGTCAGCATACTTCATTGAAAGATTCAACGACAATAAACTATCCAAAGATGCAAATTTTCCTACATTCAAAATCAACTACTATCCAACAGAACATATTCAATGTTGCGAAAGAGAATGGTGAATAATTGGATATAAGGATGAAAGGGTATGGCCCCATATGTTCCCAGATACATTAGATGAGATATCAAGCAAATGGTACAAAATTGATGAATCATGCAGCCACACTTCCAACTGGGACGAAATGAAAATAAATTGTGTCCAAGACTTTGAATTTTATCCAGTAGAGGAACACTTGAAAGACCCAATATGTTATATAAAAAGCTTTCTAGAAATTCCTTCACCAACTCAACATAAATAAAAATTAAAGATATCGGTCAATGGAGGATCGACATCGACTTGCAATTTTGTGTTGGTAGAAAATAAGGAAATCTTGACTCCATGGAGGATTGATATGGAAAATAAAAAATGGCCAAGACAGAGCTTCCAATGGAAGAAAGACAACCTAACATTACAAAATCATGTGAAATCAGTATTAAGTATAGCCACGGAATACAAAGAGGACCAAGAACAACCCGACTTCCCAAAAATATTTACAAAAATTGAAGAAGGAGAATGCCATCTCGATGAAGAAAAGCCACCAGAATGGATGGACGTGGAAAGAAGAACGAAAGAATTTGACATATCAAATGATGGCTGACCAAAAATGGTGCGAGTAGGTGATTATTGGTCTAATAAGAAAACAACCGATATAGTCAATCTACTAAAAGAATATCAAGATGTTTTTTCATGCGACTACAAGGACCTGAAAGGACTTGTAGAGGAAATGGGTGAAATGAAGATTGAATTGATCCCAGGGGCGAAGCCAATTAAAAGAGGACCATACAAGTTAGCACATAAGTACAAACCGATCATTCAAAAATATATCGAAGAAATTCTACAAGCAAGCATTATTTATCCTAACGTCAAAGTAGAACAGACAAGTCCCATGGTGGAAATTTGTTCTCTGCCCCATTTTCTAATGAAATCATAAATGAAGTCATTGGTCATGAATGTTATTCATTTACTGATGGATTCTTAGGATATAACCAAGTGCCAATCACAAAAGAAGATCAAGAAAATACAACTTTCGTGTTGGAATTTGGATCTTTTTCCTATAAAGTCTTCCCATTCAGACTAAAGAACGCGCCAAGAGATTTTTCAAGAATAGTGGTCAAATAATTCCAAGAGTACATCTACAAAACCTTGGCTATATACTTCGATGATTGGGCAATATATATTCTACTCAGAAATCACATACAATGGCTTCGACTTATGTTAGAACGTTGCAGACATATTCAACTATCATTAAATATCAAAAAATGTATATTCGCCACACCTATTGGAATCTTGCTAGGACATGTGGTATGTAAATATGGAGTGAAGGTTGACATGGCTAAAACAAATATTATCCTTGATCTAAAACCCCCTGTAAATAGAAAATAGATCCAAATTCTACTGGGTCATACTGGCTATTATAGGAAATTTATATTCCACTACTCAGACATCACCTTCCCAATGGACGAGCTTCTACGAAAATATGTCGAATTCAAATGGAGCCAAGAGTGCCAAGAATCCTTCGATTTTTTAAAGAAGAAGTTGGTCAAAGCACCCATTCTCAAATTTCCAAAATGGTCGAGAAAGTTTCATGTCCATGTCTATGCATTGAATGTAGTTGTCGGGTTGGTTCCAGCTCAACCATATGATGACACAATGGATCACCCAAATGCATATGCAAGTCATAAACTAAATAAAGCAGAAAGAAACTATTTGACTATGGAACGAGAAGCCTTATCAATGATTTTCCCACTACAAAAGTTTTTTCGTTACTTATTGGCAAACCCTTTTACATTTTTCACAGACCATCAAGAATTAAAATACTTAGTCAATAAATGAATCCATCAAGGCAATATTTGTCAGTGAATATTATTATTTCAGGAATTTGAATTTGACGTAATCATTCGACCAGGGAAAAAGAGCGTTTGACCTAATCACCTGTCATGACTAGAAATAGGAGAAGATCCAACATGCATAGATGATGACCTCCCATATGCACACTTATTCAAAGTCGAAGCTACACCTAAGGATTTAGAATACATTTCCAA
>JZKD02S0031144.1:0-26480 GCA_000966675.3 Picea glauca
TACTAGAAGGGTATTTTTCTGTACATAAATTTTCAAATAAAGAAAAGATTACTTTTGCGCTCCTCAAAGCCATTCCCCATGTCAAATATTGGTGGGAAACATTCTATGAGCAAAAAGAAATAGATGAAACCTCATTATTTTCAGTCACGGCCACCTGGGAATCCTTCAGGGATGTTATTAAGGAACAATACTACCCTATCGGAAGTTATGACGACCTGTATACCAAATGGACCACACTGCGGAAAGAAAGAGACCAAGAAGTGCCAGATTTCACAAATATCTTCCATACCTTGCGCACCAAGTTGGGTATCAAAGATTCAGAGAGACATTTGGTGCTCAAGTATCACGGTGCTTTGCATAGATACATCCAGACCAAAATGGAATTTATGGACATCTCATCCTTGGGCGTGGCCTACCGATATGCCATCAAAATCGAGCATAAGCTCAAACAAAATACGCGGCAATTTGGGCCTGGGAACCCCTCACAAAAAAATCCAGGAAAGGGCGGCCCCAACCCACCAAACAAAGGATAGAGAAAAGATGGATAGTATCAGGACAACCAGTCCAAGCCGCAAGCAAAGAAGGACACTGGAAATACAAAGAAAGATACCGGGAAGTGGTGAAACTTTCATAAGAGCCCTTGGCATAACACTATTGACTGTCACTCAAAGCAGTCGTTGGTGGCCGAAGTGAAAGCCTCTGAATCAGATGCAGATTACGACTCTGAGCCAGAACTATAAAGGGGAAGATGGATCATTGACACAGAACCCAGTGCCATTGTTGCTACCACCAAGCTCCAGCCTGGTGAACCAGACGAGCCAGAAGAAGGAGAGTGCCTCTTTCATTCACAGATGTGGGTAAAAGGCACCTTGCTGCACTTCATCGTTGATAACGATAGCTAGAAGAACCTCATCTCAATAAATATCATCAAGTGGTTGGCCCTGGCAACAAAGCCACACCCACAACCATACACCATTGGATGGCTCCACCAAGGAAGTGATCTCCGCATTAGCCAATAGCGTTGACTGTCGTATGGCATTAAGCCCTTCAAAGACAAGATATTTTGTGATGTTTCTCCTCTCAAAGTTTGTGATGTTCTTTTGGGCCAACCTTATTTATGGAAACATCATGTTGTATATGAGTCTAGGCCTCATAGTGTTATTATTACTTCGAATAGGAAATTGTATAGGATACTTGAGGCAGTCCCACCTAGTGCTATTTCCTTGATCTCTACTAAGCAATGCAGGAAGGTCATCTCTCAGACGGGGAAGTTTGTCTTCTTCATGATTCACTCTCAGAATAAGCAAAATATCACAGCCACATCCAGGGTCTTTGTGGCCGACCTCTCCACACAGCAGAAGCAAGTGGATAAGGTCGTGGAATAATACTCGAATATCTTCTCCTCACCTACAGGGGTACCTCTACACTGTCAGGTCAAGCACCCCATCGATATGACCCCCGGCGTACCGCTACCCAATCGTCCAGTCTATCATCACTCTTTGTTGGAGAATGAGGATATCAAGCAACAAATCCAAGAAATTCTCCACAAGGGGCACATCCGCCCCAGCTCATCACCTTGCGGAAGCCCAATCGTGCTGGTACAGAAGAAAGATGGAACCTGGTGACTCGGTATTGATTACCGGGCTATGAATAAAATCATAGTCAGAAACTGGTACCTGATTTCCTGAATCGATGACCTCCTTGATCAACTCAGGGGGGCCAAATACTTCAGTAATATTTATTTGAAGTCTGGATACCACCAAGTCTTGAGAGAACAAACAGATGTATGGAAGACTGCCTTCAATTCAACGGAAGGCCTTTTTGAATGGTTGTTCATGCCCTTTAGTTTGACAAATTCTCCATCCACTTTCATGAGGATGATGGACGATATATTGCGACCATTCACCAATACCTTTGTAGTGGTGTATCTGGATGACATTCTAATTTACATCAAGACTTGGGCCGAACACTTGCAGCATATTCAACAGGTTCTACACACCCTATGACAACACAAGCTATACACCAACTTGGAAAAATTCTCCTTCAGCATGGACAGGGTCCATTACCTGGTCTACATCATTGATCAGCATGGTGTACATGTGGATCCAGCCAAGATCCAAGTCATCCGTGGCTGGCTAGCCCCAACAACACTCACTGAGCTTCGGAGCTTCTTGGGCTTTGCCAATTTCTACCGCAGGTTCATGTTGGGTTTCTCCCATATTGCATGGGCCCTTAGCCAAATAAACAGGGGTGGTGGTAAGGCAAAATTTGCATGGGGCCAGTCCCAACAACAAGCATTCGATGATTTGAAGCAACACTTGTTCTCAACCCCAATACTTTCACTACCAGACCTGCAACATCCTTTTGAGATCAAGACAGATGCTTTAGACTATATTGTGGGTGTCGTTCTCACTCAGCATGGCCACCCCGTGGCCTATCATAGTGAGACACTGTGAGATACCGTCCATAAGTACCCTACTTATGAAAAATAAATGTACTCCATTGTGCAAGCATACCGCTAATGGAGACATTAAATTCTTGGGAAGGAGATAGTCATCCACACTGATCATAAGCCACTGTAGTTCATGCAGACATAGAGAAAATTGTAGAATGATCGCCATCAAAATTGGTCCACATACTTGCAGCAATTCCACCTCAACATAAAGTATAAAACAGGAAGCACCAATTGGTTCGTTGATTGCCTCAGTAGACCGCCAGTCACAACACTCACCACGGTGCTAGACTCTTGCGGTCATGAGACATCTGGATGGCCCCAACTCTATGAGACAGACCCTGACTTCGCCACCACCTACCAAATGTTGGGTCCAAATGAAATTGTCGATAATTTCCATATTCAAGATGGGTTGTTGTGTCATCTGGGCCATATCTGTGTTCCATCAAGTGAGTGAGCGAATTTGATCTGGGAAGCCCACTACAGTCGGGTGGAAGGATACTTCAGCATTTTAAAGACAGTGTCGATGCTACAGAAACATTTCTACTGGCCAAAACTTCGACAGGAGGTCAAAAAGTATATTAGGTCCTGCACTACCTGCGCTATTGCCAAACCAACCACTAAGAAACAGGGCCTGTACACCCCTCTTCCTACTCCTGACAGGCCATGGGAATCCATCTAAATGGACTACATGTCGGGCCTCCCGTCAACCAAGTGGGGAAATGACTATGTTTTTGTGGTTGTTGATCACTTTTCTAAGATGGCGATTCTGGTTACCTGCAAGAAGAGAATCACAGTAGAGGCCACTACCAAGATCGTCTTTGAACGAGTCTGGGTACATTTTGGAATCCCACAAACCATTTTCTTAGATCGGGATAGTCAATTTCTCAGCACATTCTGGTCGAGCCTCTGGTCACTGCTGGACACCAAGCTCACCAAATCCACAGACTTCCACCCCCAGACAGATGGCCAAACCGAGGTTGTAAATCGAATGATTTTACATATCCTTCACATGTGTAATTCAAAGAACCCTCACACATGGGATAAGATCCTTCCCTATGTCCAACATAGCTACAACCAAGCCTTTCATAGCTCAACCGGCCACAACCCCTTTCAAGTGGGGTTGGGATTCCAACCATTGGGACCCATAGATGTTGCACTTCCCCTTGTAGTCACCTCAACCGACTCATCTCCTGCTCCAACTGAAGATGACAAAGCCATCCGGTTCATTCAGTGGATCCAGCACATTCGCCAACAGGTTCAAGATATCCTACAGAAGTCTAATGACAAGTACAAATAGCGCCATGATCAACATTGGGTGTCGCATAAGTTTCAGGTGGGAGACAAAGTTTGGTTTCACTTGCAGAAAGAATGCCTTACAGGACCCCATCGAAAGCTTCACCCACTCTTTTATGGGTCATACACTATCATCAAGGCCATGGGGGATAATTATTTTGAGCCCAACTTTCCTCCTTTCCTTGGTCTGCACCCAGTGTTCAGCATGGATCTCCTTCGCCCTTATTTCCCACCATTATTGGACACCTCAGAAGTAGCAGAAAAACTGACACCAACAGAGCTCAAACCCGACTTCCTACAATAGGCATCCAATGATCATATTTTGGATAGACAGATCAAGGTCACTCGACAACAAAGGATCCAGCTTTATCGAGTCGTCAAAGCAGGACAACTCCTGCACCAAGGCAAGTGGCTCACTTGGGGCCAAATTCAGCAGAAATTTCCTCATCTGATGGGGGACCTCAACGCAATGAAAACCATTTATTCTTAAGGAGGGAGGATTGATCCAAATGGATATCAGTGGCCACCCACCTTTTCCAAGTGTCTCAAAACAGTTTTCTGACAATTGTGGCAATTTACTATTTTTAGCAGTTTTAACTTCCAAGGCCCTTTTGAGGGCCTAAATAAAGGTTTTTCGATATAAAACTCCTCAATGATAGTTGAAGTCATGATTGAGCCCCAAAAATTAATCTCCTTGATGATACCTTTCCAACGGGCTATCACATGCCTAAAATGGATATTGTATGCAAAAGTTATGACCCCGGGAAGTTGATGTACTAACTTACCCAAACGGGGCCCACATGACTTTTGGCGCTTCATCTCTTAGGGTTAGGTTTTTGGATGTCTAGGGGTTTTGGCATTCTTTCTTATTGTAAAAAGGCCTTCATACCCTCATTGTAATTGGCTTCTTTCGAATTCATGCTTCCTTCACATCTCTTCTCAGAGATAAGCCGCCACCATTCCAGCAAGCTTGTTTCCGCTTCATTTTATAGTTTCATCTTATTTCATTATTGAATAGAAAACAAGTTTTAATGTATCTCTATTTTTTTTTGTTAAGCACCTGTTAATAATCTGTACAATTTCATTATGCTCATAAAATCTAGATCAAGCCTCCAGAAGATACCCCTTCCACAAGTTGCTCAAATCCAGACAACCTAACCAAAGATGCGGCTGAAAAGACAAAGTCAAAGGAGGAGGCTCCGAAGAGAGCACCAAAGACAAGCTGGGAATTTCATGGAAAAGAGGAATAAAAAGTCTCTCTCCCCTTTAACTTTGAGAGTGAAATGGAGAAGATCAAAATATCTGTCCCTTTTAATGAACTTATCAGAAAGGGTGAATACCGGGAGCAGATTATTAAGATGCTAAAAATGGGAGAGACCCCTGATACTTTGAATGTCCAGGATGATCACCCTGCTATTCTATTTGTTCCACGTGTTGAGGAGACAAGTGATACTAGGGAAGTTCCCCCATTCTATGTCAGTATAAAATTCCATGACATGACCCTGCATAACACCATGCTGGATTCAGGCACGTCGCACAACCTCATGCCAAAGGTGATCATGGATGAGTTGGGTTTAGACATCACCGGAACCTATAAAGACCTTTTTTATTTCGATTCGAGGAAGGTAAAATGTCTGGGACTGATCAAATACCTGGTCGTGTAGCTGGCCCAAATTCCTTCAAATAACATGGTTATGGACATGGTCATGGTCGATATACCCCCCAAGTTTAGCATGTTGTTATCTAGGTCGTGGGCCACAAAATTAAAGGGAACTCTACAAATGGACATGTTGTATGCTACCATTGTTGTATTTGGATAGGACAAGCAGTTATATAGAGAAGTATTGTTGAAATACCTGGTAAGAAGTAAGACGTAGCCGAATAACCATCCTATCAACTACTTTGACATTAAGGTCGACTCCTCCATATTCTATAATGATGTTAGTTTTGAAGAGGAAGAACTGACAGTTGTCATGGTTGTTGATGATAAAGTCGCGTGACAAGTAGCAGAGTGCGATGTGGAACATGAGTTTCGATGACACTGTCAGCAAAGAAGGGACAGGGGCTGATGTGTGGATAAGCCCTCCCAAAGTGGGCTCAAAACTCTGCTCATACAAACTCGCTTTCAACTACACAAACAACATGGCCTAGTACAAGGCACTGATTTTGGGCCTAGAGATTTTGAAAGAATTAGGCGCAAAGAGGATAGAAATGCATGAAGACACCGAGCTAGTTATAAACCAGGTGAAAGGAATATATCAATCCAAACACCCTAGGATGAGAGCGTACAGAAACTTGGTGCTGGACCTCCTCAAAGAATTCTCGGAGTATGATCTATTGGCTATCCTGAGGGAGAAAAATCAGATCATCGATGTATTGGGGACCTTAGCCTCAGTTTTTTAAATCCCCATATTTCCCAACAGAAAATACGAGATCGAGGTAAAACATAGGACAATAGTGCCTATTGGAACAGGGGTAGACCCAGGGTTTAACGCTTCAACAATGCACCAACAAAACCCTAACTACTGGCCCTTTCAGCAACACCTGTGAAGTAGATGAAGTCTCACCTGAGGTAGAGTTAGGGGTGGTTGCAGGACTCCAGTGTATGAAACCTTATCTAGGACAGATATCTGTGATTGTAACACCTTAACAGAGCAATTAACAATTATAGTTCATTATTATTTAAACTTTTTTTACAGTGCAGATAAACCTTAATTACAGAGCAACACATTATTCATCCAGATCTAATATATTCAAGAAAAAAGCATAAAGAAATAGATCAGATCTAACATTCATTCACATCACTAAGCACTCATCTATCATATCAAGCTCATCTAAGAATACATTACTACACTAAGCATTAACCATATAAACAATAAAACATTCACAATTCACAAAGCAACCACAACACAGGATATACGTGGTTCACCCCCAGCCTGGGGCTACGTCCACCAACTCTTCTTCTCTTTATTATCTTCAGTCAATCATGTACATGCATAGAGCCATAATATCCTACTCCGCATAGGACAAGAGATCTACACACACTAAGCCAGATCCTCCTTCCCCAAGTTAGGTTACATCACCAAGCCTTTACACTATCTCTTATAGTCACTTGCACTTAGCCTTGCAAGCTTCACACAGTATGCACAAAGCATGTACAACTATCACTTGCACTTATCACATCATCACATAGATGTCTATATCATCCTTCATGTCCCTTCTTACATCGCCTAGACATCTATTTATACATTACAAAATGGGCCTAAACATGGGAAAACCCATGGGCTGACATCCCCATACCCGTTACATAAGCCCAAAACCCAAAAATCCCTAAAAAGGGGTCGCGATCACGCGATCTTCACTTTGACATGCCCTCTGCCTTTGACCACTTGTCAAAGTCCCAAAATAGGTAAAACTTGACCAAGTATCTCCAAAGCTTGGTTAAGGGCCAACAGGCCCCCAACACTCACCTATGACTCGTCCTGAGTCACTCTTCTTTAGTTAGTTCTTCCCCAAAAGCCTCAATCTTGGCTTGCGCTGCTTCGACCTGTTGTTGTGCCAAGGCCTCCTACTCAAAGAACTCCTAAAGAACTACCTTGTTCATAGGTCCTTCCAAGCGTTGCTCAACTATAGTGACTACTTTCTCTAGTTCTATTCCTCGTCCTTCAATCTCCTCAAATAGTTGACAAGATGCATACTAGACTAGCTGGAGCCTCTGAGTCACTTCCATGACTTTTCTCTATATGGCATGGACTTGTGGTTGAACAATGCATTTTTCCTGTGATCTTTTCATTATTTCAACTGCAGATAAGAGCTTCAACTCTACCTGTACCGTTGTTGCTTGATTCTTTGCCTCCTAGAGTTGGGACTCCAGTATCTTTAGTTCAAGGTATTCAGTAAGTCATTCATAACTCTGTGCACTATGATCACTGAGATTTTTACATTCCATGGTGAAGGTATTGATTATCTCAACTGTGATCCGAGCAGTTGCTTCTCTTTGGTATCATACATCATGCAAAGTGATTGGCACTGACTTTATCTCTAGATCTGTTATTCTCTGTTGAATCTGTTGAATAGCTTCAGCAAGCTTCACTACTTGATGCTCTATTAGGTCTTCCTCCTTTTTCTCTAAGCACGTCATAGATCAGAGTTCTCTGTTGACTGCTTCTTTTACTCCAACCTGCTCAGTGAGTAGTTTTTCCTTCTCTCACTGGATTTGTGCTTTCTCTTCTTTGAATTTTGACTGGAGGGAAGCCTTCTCCTATTGCGCAATCCTGCATTGCTCTATTACTTCCTCTTGTACTTACTTCAGGGCCACTACGGCTTGTTCTTTTTCTTCTTGTGTGCAACGAAGGAGAGCTTCGGTTGCATGAGCTATTCTATGGATTTGGGTAGGCTCATCTCCCAACTCTTTTTATTTTGATGGTGAGTTCATAGTGGAAACTGTGCAGCTAGAGTGAAGGGCCTATTGTACCCCTCTTAGTTCTACCTCAATTCTATCATACATGGCTTCTTGTTTGGCTTCGTTGTTCTGCAAAATGTCCTGCGAGGTGTTTGATATGGCTATGATGATAAAGTCAAAGTCATCGAGCGTGAGTATAGTCTGCAGCTTAGTCTTAGTAGCTTTGGACTTCTTCCGGGAAGTAGTTTTCATGGGGGAAACCTTTCTTTTCTTAGATGCATCAGTCTCATCAACGGGATCCCTAGACAGTGTTACTTCACCTTGCTCATGTTGATCTTCTTTCCCATTGTTCTCTTCTTTATCTACTTCGTCGTTACCTCCTCCTCCAAGTGATTCTGAAGTAGTTTCTTATGATTCACTACTTAGGTTCTATACCTCTTCGATCTTCTTCCTTCTATTGATTCCAGGTGTGTCATGTGCTTCGTGAGTGGCCTCAGAGCTTCCGATTTGTTCAAGATCAGACAATTCTACAGGGTCAATAGGGATAAGGAGATCTACAGGCTAGTCCTTAGTTATCTCTTCTAGGTCCTCTTATGTGAGATTATAGTATGACTAAAGTTCTTATTTACTCTCGTCTGCATGCACAGTGATGTAAATGAGGTGTTGATCTACGCAAAACTTCATAAGTGTCCTGAATCGATGTAGAGTGTTCGACCTCATACGAGGGAAAACTTCAATATCCCTCTTTAACTGGAGATAGTATGTATGGAATACCACGTTTGATTGCCACTATTTTTCCATATCGCTCAAATACCAGAGCATGGTGAACTTCATAGTGGATGGCTCGAACATCTCAATGTCAAGGAAGGTCACACCTTCCAGCATCTCCCAAGTTGTAAATGTGATGAGGATCAGGAGCCATCTAAAGTGGAACTCACAGCCCTAATTCTGAGCTTCACGGAAATCCAATTCTAACTGGTTGACTAAGAACTTTTCCCAATTCATATGGAGTCCTTCCATGCATTTTCCAGTGAGGTCAACAATGAACCCTATGACCTATGTAGGTTTTTTCTTTCTCACTAGCTTCCCTGTGATCATCTGGCAAGCCATGCGCAGTGCGTCATTATGGATGGAAGCTACCTTATAGCCTCGCGTCCCCTTTTCTACATCGCCATACGTATCTTTAATCCTTTGTGCCAGTGTGCGGTCAGCAACCTTCCCTGGGTAGAAGTCTTGTGGGTCTAGTCCCTGCATGATCAATCCAGTGATCCTATGGATCAACGTTGGGTCAATGGTGATGTGTCTATCTAGCCATAGATAGTAGCCATGGTAGAATGACAACAGGATATTAACGCATGTGTTAACTTNAGTCCCACCTAGTGCTATTTCCTTGATCTCTACTAAGCAATGCAGGAAGGTCATCTCTCAGACGGGGAAGTTTGTCTTCTTCATGATTCGCTCTCAGAATAAGCGAAATATCATAGCCACATCCAGGGTCTCTGTGGCTGACCTCTCCACACAGCAGAAGCAAGTGGATAAGGTCATGGAATAATACTCGAATATCTTCTCCTCACCTACAGGGGTACCTCTACACTTCCAGGTCAAGCACCCCATGGATCTGACCCCCGACGTACCGCTACCCAATCGTCCAGTCTATCATCGCTCTTTGTTGGAGAATGAGGAGATCAAGCAACAAATCCAAGAAATTCTCCACAAGGGGCACATCCTCCCCAGCTCATCACCTTGCGGAAGCCCAATCGTGCTGGTACAAAAGAAAGATGGAACCTGGTGACTCGGTATTGATTACCGGGCTATGAATAAAATCACAGTCAGAAACTGGTACCCGATTCCCTGAATCGATGACCTCCTTGATCAACTCAGGGGGGGCAAATAATTCAGTAAGATTTATTTGAAGTCTGGATACCACCAAGTCTCAAGAGAACAAACAGATGTATGGAATACCGCCTTCAAGTCAAAGTAAGGCCTTTTTGAATGGTTGGTCATGCCCTTTGGTTTGAAAAATTCTCCATCCACTTTCATGAGGATGATGGACGATATCTTGCGACCATTCACCAATACCTTTGTAGTGGTTTATCTGGATGACATTCTAATTTACATCAAGACTTGGGCCGAACACTTGCAGCATATTCAGCAGGTTCTACACACCCTATGACAACACAAGCTATACACCAACTTGGAAAAATTCTCCTTCAGCATGGACAGGGTCCATTACCTGGGCTACATCATTGATCAACATGGCGTACATGTGGATCCAGCCAAGATCCAAGTCATCCGTGGCTGGCTAGCCCCAACAACACTCACTGAGCTTCGGAGCTTCTTGGGCTTTGCCAATTTCTACTGCAGGTTCATGTTGGGTTTCTCCCATATTGCATGGGCCCTTAGCCAAATAAACAGGGGTGGTGGTAAGGAAAAATTTGCATGGGGCCAGTCCCAACAACAAGCATTCGATGATTTGAAGCAGCACTTGTGCTCAACCCCAATACTTTCACTACCAGACCTGCAACATCCTTTTGAGATCAAGACAGATGCTTTAGACTATATTGTGGGTGTCGTTCTCACTCGAAATGGACACCCCGTGGCCTATCATAGTGAGACACTGTGAGATACCGTCCATAAGTACCCTACTTATGAAAAATAAATGTACTCCATTGTGCAAGCATACCGCTAATGGAGACATTACATTCTTGGGAAGGAGATAGTCATCCACACTGATCATAAGCCACTGCAGTTCATGCAAACATAGAGAAAATTGTAGAATGATCGCCATCAAAGTTGGTCCACATACTTGCAGCAATTCTACCTCAACATAAAGTATAAAACAGGAAGCACCAATCGGTTCGTTGATTGCCTCAGTAGACCGCCAGTCACAACACTCACCACGGTGCTAGACTCTTGTGGTCATGAGACATCTGGATGGCCCCAACTCTATGAGACAGACCCTGACTTCGCCACCACCTACCAAATGTTGGGTCCAAATGCAATTGTCGATAATTTCCATCTTCAAGATGGGTTGTTGTGTCATCTGGGCCATATCTGTGTTCCATCAAGTGAGTGAGCGAAGTTGATCTGGGAAGCCCACTACAGTCGGGTGGAAGGATACTTCAGCATTTTAAAGACAGTGCCGATGCTACAGAAACATTTCTACTGGCCAAAACTTCGACAGGAGGTCAAAAAGTATATTAGGTCCTGCACTACCTGCGCTGTTGCCAAACCAACCACTAAGAAATAGGGCCTGTACACCCCTCTTCCTACTCCTGACAGGCCATGGGAATCCATCTAAATGGACTACATGTCGGGCCTCCCGTCAACCAAGTGGGGAAATGACTATGTTTTTGTGGTTGTTGATCACTTTTCTAAGATGGCGATTCTGGTTACCTGCAAGAAGAGAATCACAGTAGAGGCCACTACCAAGATCGTCTTTGAACGAGTCTGGGTACATTTTGGAATCCCACAAACCATTTTCTTAGATCGGGATAGTCAATTTCTCAGCACATTCTGGTCGAGCCTCTGGTCACTGCTGGACACCAAGCTCACCAAATCCACAGACTTCCACCCCCAGACAGATGGCCAAACCGAGGTTGTAAATCGAATGATTTTACATATCCTTCACATGTGTAATTCAAAGAACCCTCACACATGGGATAAGATCCTTCCCTATGTCCAACATAGCTACAACCAAGCCTTTCATAGCTCAACCGGCCACAACCCCTTTCAAGTGGGGTTGGGATTCCAACCATTGGGACCCATAGATGTTGCACTTCCCCTTGCAGTCACCTCAACCGACTCATCTCCTGCTCCAACTGAAGCTGACAAAGCCATCTGGTTCATTCAGTGGATCCAGCACATCCACCAACAGGTTCAAGATATCCTACAGAAGTCTAATGACAAGTACAAATAGCACCATGATCAACATCGGGTGTCGCATAAGTTTCAGGTGGGAGACAAAGTTTGGTTTCACTTGCAGAAAGAACGCCTTACAGGACCCCATCGGAAGCTTCACCCACTCTTTTATGGGTCATACACTATCATCAAGGCCATGGGGGATAATTCTTTTGAGCTCAACTTTCCTCCTTTCCTTGGTCTGCACCCAGTGTTCAGCATGGATCTCCTTCGCCCTTATTTCCCACCATTATTGGACACCTCAGAAGTAGCAGAACAACTGACACCAACAGAGCTCAACCCTAACTTCCTACAATAGGCATCCAATGATCATATTTTGGATAGACATATCAAGGGCACTCGACAACAAAGGATCCAGCTTTATCGAGTCGTCAAAGCAGGACAACTCCTGCACCAAGGCAAGTGGCTCACTTGGGGCCAAATTCAGCAGAAATTTCCTCATCTGATGGGGGACCTCAACGCAATGAAAACCATTTCTTCCTAAGGAGGGAGGATTGATCCAAATGGATATCAGTGGCCACCCACCTTTTCCAACTGTCTCAAAACAGTTTTCTGACAATTGTGGCAATTTACTATTTTTAGCAGTTTTAACTTCCGAGGCCCTTTTGAGGGCATAAATGAAGGTTTTTCGGTATAAAACTCCTCAATGATATTTGAAGGCATTATTGAGCCACAAAAATGAATCTCCTTGATGATACCTTTCCAACGGGCTATCACACGCCTAAAACGGAGATTGTATGCAAAAGTTATGACCCCGGGAAGTTGATGTACTAACTTACCCAAACGGGGCCCACATGACTTTTGGCGCTTCATCTCCTAGGGTTNCAAATCCAGACAACCTAACCAAAGATGCGGCTGAAAAGACAAAGTCAAAGGAGGAGGCTCCGAAGAGAGCACCAAAGACAAGCTAGGAATTTCATGGAAAAGAGGAATAAAAAGTCTCTCTCCCCTTTAACTTTGAGAGTGAAATGGAAAAGATCAAAATATCTGTCCCTTTTAATGAACTTATCAGAAAGGGTGAATACCGGGAGCAGATTATTAAGATGCTAAAAATGGGAGAGACCCCTGATACTTTGAATGTCCAGGATTATCACCCTGCTATTCTATTTGTTCCACGTGTTGAGGAGACAAGTGATACTGGGGACGTTCCCCCATTCTATGTCAGTATAAAATTCCATGACATGATCCTGCATAACACCATGCTGGATTCAGGCACGTCGCACAACCTCATGCCAAAGGTGATCATGGATGAGTTGGGTTTAGACATCACCAAAACCTATAAAGACCTTTTTTATTTCGATTCGAGGAAGGTAAAATGTCTGGGACTCATCAAATACCTGGTCGTGTAGCTGGCCCAAATTCCTTCAAAGAACATGGTTATGGACATGGTCATGGTCGATATACCCCCCAAGTTTAGCATGTTGTTATCTAGGTCGTGGGCCACAAAATTAAAGGGAACTCTACAAATGGACATGTTGTATGCTACCATTGTTGTATTTGGATAGGACAAGCAGTTATATAGAGAAGTATTGTTGAAATACCTGGTAAGAAGTAAGACGTAGCCGAATAACCATCCTATCAACTACTTTGACATTAAGGTCGACTCCTCCATATTCTATAATGATGTTAGTTTTGAAGAGGAAGAACTGACAGTTGTCATGGTTGTTGATGATAAAGTCGCGTGACAAGTAGCAGAGTGCGATGTGGAACATGAGTTTCGATGACACTGTCAGCAAAGAAGGGACAGGGGCTGATGTGTGGATAAGCCCTCCCAAAGTGGGCTCAAAACTCTGCTCATACAAACTCGCTTTCAACTACACAAACAACATGGCCTAGTACAAGGCACTGATTTTGGGCCTAGAGATTTTGAAAGAATTAGGCGCAAAGAGGATAGAAATGCATGAAGACACCGAGCTAGTTATAAACCAGGTGAAAGGAATATATCAATCCAAACACCCTAGGATGAGAGCGTACAGAAACTTGGTGCTGGACCTCCTCAAAGAATTCTCGGAGTATGATCTATTGGCTATCCTGAGGGAGAAAAATCAGATCATCGATGTATTGGGGACCTTAGCCTCAGTTTTTTAAATCCCCATATTTCCCAACAGAAAATACGAGATCGAGGTAAAACATAGGACAATAGTGCCTATTGGAACAGGGGTAGACCCAGGGTTTAACGCTTCAACAATGCACCAACAAAACCCTAACTACTGGCCCTTTCAGCAACACCTGTGAAGTAGATGAAGTCTCACCTGAGGTAGAGTTAGGGGTGGTTGCAGGACTCCAGTGTATGAAACCTTATCTAGGACAGATATCTGTGATTGTAACACCTTAACAGAGCAATTAACAATTATAGTTCATTATTATTTAAACTTTTTTTACAGTGCAGATAAACCTTAATTACAGAGCAACACATTATTCATCCAGATCTAATATATTCAAGAAAAAAGCATAAAGAAATAGATCAGATCTAACATTCATTCACATCACTAAGCACTCATCTATCATATCAAGCTCATCTAAGAATACATTACTACACTAAGCATTAACCATATAAACAATAAAACATTCACAATTCACAAAGCAACCACAACACAGGATATACGTGGTTCACCCCCAGCCTGGGGCTACGTCCACCAACTCTTCTTCTCTTTATTATCTTCAGTCAATCATGTACATGCATAGAGCCATAATATCCTACTCCGCATAGGACAAGAGATCTACACACACTAAGCCAGATCCTCCTTCCCCAAGTTAGGTTACATCACCAAGCCTTTACACTATCTCTTATAGTCACTTGCACTTAGCCTTGCAAGCTTCACACAGTATGCACAAAGCATGTACAACTATCACTTGCACTTATCACATCATCACATAGATGTCTATATCATCCTTCATGTCCCTTCTTACATCGCCTAGACATCTATTTATACATTACAAAATGGGCCTAAACATGGGAAAACCCATGGGCTGACATCCCCATACCCGTTACATAAGCCCAAAACCCAAAAATCCCTAAAAAGGGGTCGCGATCACGCGATCTTCACTTTGACATGCCCTCTGCCTTTGACCACTTGTCAAAGTCCCAAAATAGGTAAAACTTGACCAAGTATCTCCAAAGCTTGGTTAAGGGCCAACAGGCCCCCAACACTCACCTATGACTCGTCCTGAGTCACTCTTCTTTAGTTAGTTCTTCCCCAAAAGCCTCAATCTTGGCTTGCGCTGCTTCGACCTGTTGTTGTGCCAAGGCCTCCTACTCAAAGAACTCCTAAAGAACTACCTTGTTCATAGGTCCTTCCAAGCGTTGCTCAACTATAGTGACTACTTTCTCTAGTTCTATTCCTCGTCCTTCAATCTCCTCAAATAGTTGACAAGATGCATACTAGACTAGCTGGAGCCTCTGAGTCACTTCCATGACTTTTCTCTATATGGCATGGACTTGTGGTTGAACAATGCATTTTTCCTGTGATCTTTTCATTATTTCAACTGCAGATAAGAGCTTCAACTCTACCTGTACCGTTGTTGCTTGATTCTTTGCCTCCTAGAGTTGGGACTCCAGTATCTTTAGTTCAAGGTATTCAGTAAGTCATTCATAACTCTGTGCACTATGATCACTGAGATTTTTACATTCCATGGTGAAGGTATTGATTATCTCAACTGTGATCCGAGCAGTTGCTTCTCTTTGGTATCATACATCATGCAAAGTGATTGGCACTGACTTTATCTCTAGATCTGTTATTCTCTGTTGAATCTGTTGAATAGCTTCAGCAAGCTTCACTACTTGATGCTCTATTAGGTCTTCCTCCTTTTTCTCTAAGCACGTCATAGATCAGAGTTCTCTGTTGACTGCTTCTTTTACTCCAACCTGCTCAGTGAGTAGTTTTTCCTTCTCTCACTGGATTTGTGCTTTCTCTTCTTTGAATTTTGACTGGAGGGAAGCCTTCTCCTATTGCGCAATCCTGCATTGCTCTATTACTTCCTCTTGTACTTACTTCAGGGCCACTACGGCTTGTTCTTTTTCTTCTTGTGTGCAACGAAGGAGAGCTTCGGTTGCATGAGCTATTCTATGGATTTGGGTAGGCTCATCTCCCAACTCTTTTTATTTTGATGGTGAGTTCATAGTGGAAACTGTGCAGCTAGAGTGAAGGGCCTATTGTACCCCTCTTAGTTCTACCTCAATTCTATCATACATGGCTTCTTGTTTGGCTTCGTTGTTCTGCAAAATGTCCTGCGAGGTGTTTGATATGGCTATGATGATAAAGTCAAAGTCATCGAGCGTGAGTATAGTCTGCAGCTTAGTCTTAGTAGCTTTGGACTTCTTCCGGGAAGTAGTTTTCATGGGGGAAACCTTTCTTTTCTTAGATGCATCAGTCTCATCAACGGGATCCCTAGACAGTGTTACTTCACCTTGCTCATGTTGATCTTCTTTCCCATTGTTCTCTTCTTTATCTACTTCGTCGTTACCTCCTCCTCCAAGTGATTCTGAAGTAGTTTCTTATGATTCACTACTTAGGTTCTATACCTCTTCGATCTTCTTCCTTCTATTGATTCCAGGTGTGTCATGTGCTTCGTGAGTGGCCTCAGAGCTTCCGATTTGTTCAAGATCAGACAATTCTACAGGGTCAATAGGGATAAGGAGATCTACAGGCTAGTCCTTAGTTATCTCTTCTAGGTCCTCTTATGTGAGATTATAGTATGACTAAAGTTCTTATTTACTCTCGTCTGCATGCACAGTGATGTAAATGAGGTGTTGATCTACGCAAAACTTCATAAGTGTCCTGAATCGATGTAGAGTGTTCGACCTCATACGAGGGAAAACTTCAATATCCCTCTTTAACTGGAGATAGTATGTATGGAATACCACGTTTGATTGCCACTATTTTTCCATATCGCTCAAATACCAGAGCATGGTGAACTTCATAGTGGATGGCTCGAACATCTCAATGTCAAGGAAGGTCACACCTTCCAGCATCTCCCAAGTTGTAAATGTGATGAGGATCAGGAGCCATCTAAAGTGGAACTCACAGCCCTAATTCTGAGCTTCACGGAAATCCAATTCTAACTGGTTGACTAAGAACTTTTCCCAATTCATATGGAGTCCTTCCATGCATTTTCCAGTGAGGTCAACAATGAACCCTATGACCTATGTAGGTTTTTTCTTTCTCACTAGCTTCCCTGTGATCATCTGGCAAGCCATGCGCAGTGCGTCATTATGGATGGAAGCTACCTTATAGCCTCGCGTCCCCTTTTCTACATCGCCATACGTATCTTTAATCCTTTGTGCCAGTGTGCGGTCAGCAACCTTCCCTGGGTAGAAGTCTTGTGGGTCTAGTCCCTGCATGATCAATCCAGTGATCCTATGGATCAACGTTGGGTCAATGGTGATGTGTCTATCTAGCCATAGATAGTAGCCATGGTAGAATGACAACAGGATATTAACGCATGTGTTAACTTCCTGGTGCCTTCCAAAATGTGGTATATTCATCACGTTCAAGATAGTGGACTACGCAAGGTTCATAGTCCATGGTTGGGGGATTATCCTCGAGCTCTTCCACTTCGTCCTAGTCAAGTACCTGTGAGGGGTGAGCATGATGTGGTTCTTGAAATCCCCTATGTTGAATTCACTAAATTTTAATGTCATAATCTTGTCTAGATGGGTTCGAACTGCATGTATCTCCTTCGAGAGGTATGCATTAACCAGGGTGTAATCAAAGTCCCTCAGGACACTGTCACGACTCACCATATCGGCTAGGGGCAGGATGTAGTTGGGAAAGATAGACAGGATCAACTTCACATTCACCAATTCATCTCGATGCTTGGTTCTTTTCTTGTCTACAACTCGGGATGGTCCAGATCTGTGAGCAGTCGATGGAGAGGCTTGCACTCCTCTGATCGAATAAGATTGAATCCTTGCAGACATTAATTTTTCATCCATTAAATTGATTAAGACTTATTCTACAGACTTCTCTATGGCATTGATTTCGTCTGACCTGCACGGTCAAGATCGCATAACTCAGGTCAATGAATGAATTCTCAATGCAATAGAACAAGTGTCGATCTCAATAAACACAGCGCGGTAGAAATGAGTTCTCTGGTTGGCGCGGATAAATTTTCAAAAGTATTCTCGGTGCAACAGTTGACGGAATAAGTAGAAAGCGGTGTAACAGATATATCCAACGGGTGAGAAGCCTTCATCAATGCAGTTCTTTATGTTACGGTGCAGTCCCAATGGCCTGATGGAAATCTTTTTGGACATAACTGTTGTTCTAACCATTCAGGGCATCAGTCTAATGGTCATAATGCCTCCAATGGTCATATCTCTCTACCATAGCGAAGTTCCACTTGATGTTGTTCTGAAATCCTAACGAAGTTCCATTTTTGTAAACCTACCTTCTGTGAAGTCTCCTCCAGAACCTCCTGCAACTTTTCTAGCTTTGCTCTCTTCTTACTGAGCTTTCTAGCTTTCTTCCTTGTGATCTGCATCTTGGTATTCCTCTATACATTCTGATTATTATCTTTACTCATCATAGTAACTTCGCGCTGATGATATTCTGTCATAGGGTTCAAGGGTAATACTTCTTTTCTATCTGGGGTAGGTGCTCTTATTTCCTGTATGGATAGGTCCTTCAAGTCTTCCTGCGTTTTTTCATCCTTAACAACTCAGTCTCTGGTCCAAAGTTTCTTCAAATTGTCCTCATGTTCCTCTATCAAGTGTACTATTCTCCTAGTTATGAAATCTTTTAATTCTTTCTTTTTCTTTTCTAGGGCCTCTTCTTCTTTTCTCTGAGTTTGATCTTTCTCAATCCAGGGTTTTCCCAATAACATAGAAAATGAGGTGTTGTCCTCAATGAATTTAACAACAACAAATTATTCCTTTGTCGAAGTTCCATGAGAATGCATAGAGGTTTGGGTAAGTCTTCCACATAGGGTTATCATTTTTCCTCTAAAGAATCATATTCCTCCAAATGAAGGAACTGTAGCAGGCCTTCCCAACATTTCCCAAGTATTTTTTGTCATGACATTTACCTGTGTTTCCTCATCCAGAACACAGTCTATGTCGAAGTCTACTATTCTTTCTTTTATAAGTTCTTTTTCTTTGAATATCTACAACAAGTTGATATTTCTGTGATCATTTAGGGTTTTTTTCATTGGTAGTAATACAGTCTCTGATTCTACCAGAGCATTCCTTAGCAAGATGTCTCGGTCTTCTGCAACTATAAAAAATATTTAATCCTCTCTTTCTCTTAAATGATCTCGAACCTTTCCTGTACTGCGCACTAGGATCACAATAACTAACCTGCAAAAAATTCTTTCTATCATCCTGCATCCATTTGTTAGTCCAAATATTCTTTCTATGCATAGGAATAACATACCTTTCATTATTTCTATCAGATCTATTCATATCAAAAAAAATTCTTCTAACTCTTCCCTAGTTTTCAAGCTAGGACAAAATTTATCAAACATACCTAGATCCATAATTTCGAAACAAATATTTCCACTTATNAACATGGTTATGGACATGGTCATGGTCGATATACCCCCCAAGTTTAGCATGTTGTTATCTAGGTCGTGGGCCACAAAATTAAAGGGAACTCTACAAATGGACATGTTGTATGCTACCATTGTTGTATTTGGATAGGACAAGCAGTTATATAGAGAAGTATTGTTGAAATACCTGGTAAGAAGTAAGACGTAGCCGAATAACCATCCTATCAACTACTTTGACATTAAGGTCGACTCCTCCATATTCTATAATGATGTTAGTTTTGAAGAGGAAGAACTGACAGTTGTCATGGTTGTTGATGATAAAGTCGCGTGACAAGTAGCAGAGTGCGATGTGGAACATGAGTTTCGATGACACTGTCAGCAAAGAAGGGACAGGGGCTGATGTGTGGATAAGCCCTCCCAAAGTGGGCTCAAAACTCTGCTCATACAAACTCGCTTTCAACTACACAAACAACATGGCCTAGTACAAGGCACTGATTTTGGGCCTAGAGATTTTGAAAGAATTAGGCGCAAAGAGGATAGAAATGCATGAAGACACCGAGCTAGTTATAAACCAGGTGAAAGGAATATATCAATCCAAACACCCTAGGATGAGAGCGTACAGAAACTTGGTGCTGGACCTCCTCAAAGAATTCTCGGAGTATGATCTATTGGCTATCCTGAGGGAGAAAAATCAGATCATCGATGTATTGGGGACCTTAGCCTCAGTTTTTTAAATCCCCATATTTCCCAACAGAAAATACGAGATCGAGGTAAAACATAGGACAATAGTGCCTATTGGAACAGGGGTAGACCCAGGGTTTAACGCTTCAACAATGCACCAACAAAACCCTAACTACTGGCCCTTTCAGCAACACCTGTGAAGTAGATGAAGTCTCACCTGAGGTAGAGTTAGGGGTGGTTGCAGGACTCCAGTGTATGAAACCTTATCTAGGACAGATATCTGTGATTGTAACACCTTAACAGAGCAATTAACAATTATAGTTCATTATTATTTAAACTTTTTTTACAGTGCAGATAAACCTTAATTACAGAGCAACACATTATTCATCCAGATCTAATATATTCAAGAAAAAAGCATAAAGAAATAGATCAGATCTAACATTCATTCACATCACTAAGCACTCATCTATCATATCAAGCTCATCTAAGAATACATTACTACACTAAGCATTAACCATATAAACAATAAAACATTCACAATTCACAAAGCAACCACAACACAGGATATACGTGGTTCACCCCCAGCCTGGGGCTACGTCCACCAACTCTTCTTCTCTTTATTATCTTCAGTCAATCATGTACATGCATAGAGCCATAATATCCTACTCCGCATAGGACAAGAGATCTACACACACTAAGCCAGATCCTCCTTCCCCAAGTTAGGTTACATCACCAAGCCTTTACACTATCTCTTATAGTCACTTGCACTTAGCCTTGCAAGCTTCACACAGTATGCACAAAGCATGTACAACTATCACTTGCACTTATCACATCATCACATAGATGTCTATATCATCCTTCATGTCCCTTCTTACATCGCCTAGACATCTATTTATACATTACAAAATGGGCCTAAACATGGGAAAACCCATGGGCTGACATCCCCATACCCGTTACATAAGCCCAAAACCCAAAAATCCCTAAAAAGGGGTCGCGATCACGCGATCTTCACTTTGACATGCCCTCTGCCTTTGACCACTTGTCAAAGTCCCAAAATAGGTAAAACTTGACCAAGTATCTCCAAAGCTTGGTTAAGGGCCAACAGGCCCCCAACACTCACCTATGACTCGTCCTGAGTCACTCTTCTTTAGTTAGTTCTTCCCCAAAAGCCTCAATCTTGGCTTGCGCTGCTTCGACCTGTTGTTGTGCCAAGGCCTCCTACTCAAAGAACTCCTAAAGAACTACCTTGTTCATAGGTCCTTCCAAGCGTTGCTCAACTATAGTGACTACTTTCTCTAGTTCTATTCCTCGTCCTTCAATCTCCTCAAATAGTTGACAAGATGCATACTAGACTAGCTGGAGCCTCTGAGTCACTTCCATGACTTTTCTCTATATGGCATGGACTTGTGGTTGAACAATGCATTTTTCCTGTGATCTTTTCATTATTTCAACTGCAGATAAGAGCTTCAACTCTACCTGTACCGTTGTTGCTTGATTCTTTGCCTCCTAGAGTTGGGACTCCAGTATCTTTAGTTCAAGGTATTCAGTAAGTCATTCATAACTCTGTGCACTATGATCACTGAGATTTTTACATTCCATGGTGAAGGTATTGATTATCTCAACTGTGATCCGAGCAGTTGCTTCTCTTTGGTATCATACATCATGCAAAGTGATTGGCACTGACTTTATCTCTAGATCTGTTATTCTCTGTTGAATCTGTTGAATAGCTTCAGCAAGCTTCACTACTTGATGCTCTATTAGGTCTTCCTCCTTTTTCTCTAAGCACGTCATAGATCAGAGTTCTCTGTTGACTGCTTCTTTTACTCCAACCTGCTCAGTGAGTAGTTTTTCCTTCTCTCACTGGATTTGTGCTTTCTCTTCTTTGAATTTTGACTGGAGGGAAGCCTTCTCCTATTGCGCAATCCTGCATTGCTCTATTACTTCCTCTTGTACTTACTTCAGGGCCACTACGGCTTGTTCTTTTTCTTCTTGTGTGCAACGAAGGAGAGCTTCGGTTGCATGAGCTATTCTATGGATTTGGGTAGGCTCATCTCCCAACTCTTTTTATTTTGATGGTGAGTTCATAGTGGAAACTGTGCAGCTAGAGTGAAGGGCCTATTGTACCCCTCTTAGTTCTACCTCAATTCTATCATACATGGCTTCTTGTTTGGCTTCGTTGTTCTGCAAAATGTCCTGCGAGGTGTTTGATATGGCTATGATGATAAAGTCAAAGTCATCGAGCGTGAGTATAGTCTGCAGCTTAGTCTTAGTAGCTTTGGACTTCTTCCGGGAAGTAGTTTTCATGGGGGAAACCTTTCTTTTCTTAGATGCATCAGTCTCATCAACGGGATCCCTAGACAGTGTTACTTCACCTTGCTCATGTTGATCTTCTTTCCCATTGTTCTCTTCTTTATCTACTTCGTCGTTACCTCCTCCTCCAAGTGATTCTGAAGTAGTTTCTTATGATTCACTACTTAGGTTCTATACCTCTTCGATCTTCTTCCTTCTATTGATTCCAGGTGTGTCATGTGCTTCGTGAGTGGCCTCAGAGCTTCCGATTTGTTCAAGATCAGACAATTCTACAGGGTCAATAGGGATAAGGAGATCTACAGGCTAGTCCTTAGTTATCTCTTCTAGGTCCTCTTATGTGAGATTATAGTATGACTAAAGTTCTTATTTACTCTCGTCTGCATGCACAGTGATGTAAATGAGGTGTTGATCTACGCAAAACTTCATAAGTGTCCTGAATCGATGTAGAGTGTTCGACCTCATACGAGGGAAAACTTCAATATCCCTCTTTAACTGGAGATAGTATGTATGGAATACCACGTTTGATTGCCACTATTTTTCCATATCGCTCAAATACCAGAGCATGGTGAACTTCATAGTGGATGGCTCGAACATCTCAATGTCAAGGAAGGTCACACCTTCCAGCATCTCCCAAGTTGTAAATGTGATGAGGATCAGGAGCCATCTAAAGTGGAACTCACAGCCCTAATTCTGAGCTTCACGGAAATCCAATTCTAACTGGTTGACTAAGAACTTTTCCCAATTCATATGGAGTCCTTCCATGCATTTTCCAGTGAGGTCAACAATGAACCCTATGACCTATGTAGGTTTTTTCTTTCTCACTAGCTTCCCTGTGATCATCTGGCAAGCCATGCGCAGTGCGTCATTATGGATGGAAGCTACCTTATAGCCTCGCGTCCCCTTTTCTACATCGCCATACGTATCTTTAATCCTTTGTGCCAGTGTGCGGTCAGCAACCTTCCCTGGGTAGAAGTCTTGTGGGTCTAGTCCCTGCATGATCAATCCAGTGATCCTATGGATCAACGTTGGGTCAATGGTGATGTGTCTATCTAGCCATAGATAGTAGCCATGGTAGAATGACAACAGGATATTAACGCATGTGTTAACTTACTGGTGCCTTCCAAAATGTGGTATATTCATCACGTTCAAGACAGTGGACTACGCAAGGTTCATAGTCCATGGTTGGGGGATTATCCTCGATCTCTTCCACTTCGTCCTAGTCAAGTACCTGTGAGGGGTGAGCATGATGTGGTTCTTGCAATCCCCTATGTTGAATTCACTAAATTTTAATGTCATAATCTTGTCTAGATGGGTTCAAACTGCATGTATCCCCTTCGAGAGGTATGCATTAACCAGGGTGTAATCAAAGTCCCTCGGGACACTGTCACGACTCACCGTATCGGCTAGGGGTAGGATGTAGTTGGGAAAGATAGACATGATCAACTTCACATTCACCAAGTCATCTCGATGCTTGGTTCTTTTCTTGTCTACAACTTGGGATGGTCCAGATCTGTGAGCAGTCGACGGAGAGGCTTGCACTCCTCTGATCGAATAAGATTGAATCCTTGCAGACATTAATTTTTCATCCATTAAATTGATTAAGACTTATTCTACAGACTTCTCTATGGCATTGAGTTCGTCCGATATGCACGGTCAAGATCGCATAAATGAGGTCAATGAATAAATGCTCAATGCAATAGAACAAGTGTCGATCTCAATAAACACAGCGCGGTAGAAATGAGTTCTCTGGTTGGCGCGGATACAATTTTCAAAAGTATTCTCGGTGCAACAGTCGACGAAATAAGTAGAAAGCGGTGTAACAGATATATCCAACGGGTGAGAAGCCTTCATCAATGCAGTTCTTTATGTTACGGTGCAGTCCCAATGGCCTGATGGAAAGCTTTTTGGACATAACTGTTGTTCTAACCGTTCAGGGCATCAGTCTAACGGTCATAATGCCTCCAACGGTCATATCTCTCTACCATGGCGAAGTTCCACTTGATGTTGTTTTGAAATCCCAATGAAGTTCCATTTTTGTAAACCTACCTTCTGCGAAGTCTCCTCCAGAACCTCCTGCAACTTTTCTAGCTTTTCTCTCTTCTTACTGAGCTTTCTAGCTTTCTTCCTTGTGATCTGCATCTTGGTATTCCTCTTTCCATTCTGATTATTATCTTTACTCATCATATTAACTTTGCGCTGATGATATTCTGTCATAGGGTTCAAGGGTAATACTTCTTTTCTATCTGGGGTAGGTGCTCTTATTTCTTGTATGGATAGGTCCTTCAAGTCTTCCTGTGTTTTTTCATATTTAACAACTCGGTCTCTGGTCCAAAGTTGCTTCAAATTGTCCTCATGTTCTTCTATCAAGTGTACTATTCTCCTAGTTATGAAATCTTTTAATTCTTTCTTTTTGTTTTCTAGGGCCTCTTCTTCTTTTCTCTAAGTTTGATCTTTCTCAATCCAGGGTTTTCCCAATAACATAGAAAATGAGGTGTTGTCCTCAATGAATTTAACAACAACAAATTATTCCTTTGTCGAAGTTCCATGAGAATGCATAGAGGTTTGGGTAAGTCTTCCACATAGGGTTATCATTTTTCCTCTAAAGAATCATATTCCTCCAAATGAAGGAACTGTAGCAGGCCTTCCCAACATTTCCCAAGTATTTTTTGTCATGACATTTACCTGTGTTTCCTCATCCAGAACACAGTCTATGTCGAAGTCTACTATTCTTTCTTTTATAAGTTCTTTTTCTTTGAATATCTACAACAAGTTGATATTTCTGTGATCATTTAGGGTTTTTTTCATTGGTAGTAATACAGTCTCTGATTCTACCAGAGCATTCCTTAGCAAGATGTCTCGGTCTTCTGCAACTATAAAAAATATTTAATCCTCTCTTTCTCTTAAATGATCTCGAACCTTTCCTGTACTGCGCACTAGGATCACAATAACTAACCTGCAAAAAATTCTTTCTATCATCCTGCATCCATTTGTTAGTCCAAATATTCTTTCTATGCATAGGAATAACATACCTTTCATTATTTCTATCAGATCTATTCATATCAAAAAAAATTCTTCTAACTCTTCCCTAGTTTTCAAGCTAGGACAAAATTTATCAAACATACCTAGATCCATAATTTCGAAACAAATATTTCCACTTATCTTACTTTTCTCAGAGCACAAAGCTTTCAAATCTTAAAAATTTCCATTGTTATTACCTCTTTCAGAGCACAAAGCGTTCAGATATGACCTCTTTTCTTTAGATCTTCTTCCTTTCTTAGCATAGAGCTTCGCAGTCAAGTAGAATACTATGCACTAGGGAAACAAATCTACACATAGAGCTTTCTTTTTTCTTCAATTCCTAGCAATCACAGTTTCAAGTCCCTGCAATGGAACCATTTGTTGGCACAGGGGCAGACCTAGGCTTCAATGCTTTAACAATGCACCAACAAAACCCTAACTACCATCCCTTTCGGCAACACCTGCGAAGCAGATGAAGTCTCACCCAAGGTAGAGGCAGGGGTGGTTGTAGGACTCCAATGTTTGCAACCTTAGCTAGGACACAAATCTGTGATTGTAACAACTTAATAGAGAACTTAGCAATTATAGTTCATTAGTATTTAACCTTTTTTTATAGCGCAGATAAACCCTAATTACAGAGCTGCACAATATTCATCTAGATTTAATATATTCAAGCACAAAGCATAAAGAAACATATCAGATCTAACATTCATTAACATCACTAAGCACTAATCTATCATATCAAGCTCATCTAAACATACATTACTACACTAAGCATTAACCATATGAACAATAAAACATTTGTTGGACACACCTACCACACTTAGAGGGGGGGTGAATGAGTGTGGGGCTCTTTTTCCCAAAACTGCCCTCTTGCACAAAAACTCATCAATTAGCATTCAACATTTATTC
>JZKD02S0031155.1:0-10016 GCA_000966675.3 Picea glauca
ATTACATCATCATTCCTAACAACGTTTTCAAACAAGATCTTATTCCTATATCTCCAAATTCCCCAAAGAACATAGAAAGGGACCTTCCTATGTCGAGGAAAGACTATGAACCAAGATTTCAAATTTTCTATCAAGGGTTGAGAACTCCAAATATCACGGAGCTTCAGCTGAGTACAAACTTCCTTCCAAATGTACTATGAGACTTTACAGTCTACCATCAGATGTTGAGTGGTTTCATCACTTCTCAATCACATAGAGCACGTATAAGGTCTTTTTCCTCCTATATGCCTGTAATTCTCTCTTGTGAGAATGCGGTCTTGAAGACTTAGTCAAACAAAGAGAATGATTTTTATAGGAATCTGTAGTTTCCAAATTGCTCTGAACCACCATTATGGATCTACCTTCACATTTTGTTCCACCAATGCTTCATAAGTAGATTTAATAGAGATAACTCCCAAAGATTTATTCCAAGTGCATGAGATTGCATCCTCCTCATTTCTGATTGAAACACCACTACATATTAACATTAGAGTATATGACTCCCATTTTGTAGCCATGCTTCCTTCCAATCCCAAATCATTGGGGTTTAACTAGCCATGAGAACCCGATGCATTGTAAGAATATGTATGACTGATATGTGCTAGAGAAAGGATGTTACGTGTATGCAGATGTCTAATGAGTCCTCTAGATAGTTTGAAAGAAGGGCCACTTCCAACAAAAGGGTCTAAACCAACCAATACTATCGAACCAATGCCAACTGAGCAAGCAATCCATTTCTTTAATAAAGGCACATAGAGAATAAGATTCCTTTAGAAAAGTGAGGCTACCGAATATCTATAATCTTTAGATCTCAACCAAAAGATGACATATGTCCCTTTGAGGTATTGCTTATGCATTGCTAAACTCCACATGCTTTCCCCAAACAAAACTCTCCATAAAGATTTGGTCGCTAAAGCTTGAGAAAACCAATCTAAGTTTCTAATACCCTAGCCTCCAAGTGATTTCGGTTTTGTAATCAAATCCCAATTAACTAGATGAAAACCTGAGGATTTCCTTGCTCCCCTCCATAAAAAATTCGAGAAACCCTGATGGATTTTTGTCTTGATCAAAGTAGGGACTTTTGCTAAAGTGCACCAATAGACTGGGATGTTTTGAAGAACTAATTTAATGAGGATAATCTACCTCCGAGGGAGAGCCACCTAAAATACTAGTGACCAACTCTCTTTTCTATTTTTTGGAGCAACCAGACCCAATAAGAGACTTTATAGTCATTAGGCTTAAGATATAATCCTAAATATTTCAAACCACAATCTAAATGAACTGAGGGAATTCCAAAGAGATTTTCAAGCCCTTCTAACTTCTTAGCCTCCAAATTATTGTAAAGGAAACAAGATTTTTGATAATCAACTTCCATTCCAGTAGCTTGACAGAAAGAAGAAATGATCTTCCTTAATTCCAACCATTCTTCAATAGAATCAATACCAAGAATCAATACATCATCTACGAAAAATAAATAGGTGATGACCAATCCCCAGGCTACTTTTAAACCTAAGAAAAGGCCTTCTGATTTGACCTTCTTCATCATTCTACTGAGACTTTTCACCACCAGTAGAAAAAGCAAAGGTGAAAGAGGGCATCATTGCCTTAATCCCCTGAAACCTTTGAAGAAATTTTTTGGTGAACCATTCACAAGTACTGGAGAGTTTGCACATGAAACACATCCCATTATCCACTATACCACCTCCCATTTAAGACTTATTTGTATCAATAACATTCTTAGAAAACTCCAACTAACTTTGTCATAGGCTTTCTTTAAGTCTAGCTTCATAATTAAGGAGGACATATTCTTGGTTTTTGAAGAATGCATACACTCTTGTGCAAGTCCAATAACATCAGAAATAATCCCGTCTTTTAAAAAACCAAATTGTTCTTTTGAAATACATGAAGCCAACTTATCTGTAATCCTGGAGGCAATGAGCTTAGTAATAACATTATAGACAAAGTTACATAAAGCAATTGGTCTAAATTCATGAAAAGAGTTAGGTTTTACCTCATTTAGAATAAGTGTTAGAAAAGTAACATTTAATGAACCACATACCTTACCAGAAGTCCTTACTCTTCCACTGCATTTAGCAAGTCTTTACTCATAATATCAAAAAAGTTATGGAATAATTCCTGGGTCCATCCATATGGGCTTGGGATTTTTTCCTTCGACATCTTCTCTACAATTTTCTCAACCTCTTGAAGTGTGACTTGTCTACCCACCTCATTGATTTCTTCATCCATAAAGAATCTTGGAACTTCCTTTAATACATTGAGATGGGTTAATGTATCTTCACTATCCTTTGCTTTATAAAGAGAATTGTAAAAGTTGTTTGTTGTTACTTTAATCCCTGCCTGATATTGTTGCAAATTTCTTTCTTCATCCAAGACATCCTAGACAGTATTGTAATTCTTTTTATTCTCAACAAATTTATGAATTTTTTTTGAATTCATATCCCCACTTTTCAACCATACTTCCCTATTCTTGAGTCGCCTCGTTTCTTTCTCAATTTTGAGGATCTCAACTTTTCTTTTCTCAAGTGACATAATCTCCTCTTTAACCTTAGGAGGAAAGATTTGTGAGGGAAATCTTTGCAACACCACTAATATGTTCTGCTCAATTTCACTAAATTCAATCTACAACTTTTTTCTCTTCTCTTTCTGCCAAGAAGCCACTGCTTCTTTTAATTTTTTAAGCTTAATCACAATAAGATTCATAGCTGATGAATCTTCCCATGAAGCCATAGACAACTAGGTAGATCTTACCAATAGATTAAAATCTTTCTCCATAAGCCATGCATGGTTAAATTTAAAGGGGAAGTGTAGTGGATCGTTTTTCTCTTCAAACTATAGACATATAGGATTATGATCCGAAAGAAAGGATTTTATGACCGAAGATCTGCATCTGTTCAGATTTCCCAACAAATATTCATTCATGAGAAAATGATCTAGTCTTTTTGAAATTCCTTCTAAACCTGAATGTCCAATCCTCCTGGTTCGAAAGATCTGACATGGCGATATATCAACTAATCCCGCAGAAGCAAACATAGAAGAGAAAAAGTCAGAGAGTAGATCCAATCTTGCTTGTTCCCCCCATATCTCCCCTGAAGAGAGAGTTAAATTAAGGTCCTCTCCAATTATCAAATTGTCTTCCTTTAAGAAGCCACTATTCTCCAAAAGTTGCCAAAAAGGAATTATGTCTTTGTAAGTCCTATAATAGTTCAAAAAATTTAAGTGGGGAAGAGAAATCTTTAATCCATCCTTCCAAAATTATACCAATAGATATATGAAAGGCTTGTAAATATTCTTTCAAAGGGTTCCATCCAGATATCAAACCCCCCGAGAATCCAAAAGAATTTGTCGCCACACAATTTCAAGAAGGACAACATTTTAAGAAAAAAACATTGTCTTTCTCGCAATCTACCATTGTTTCCTGAAAAAAGATGATATCGGGGTTTACAGTCTGTATTAACCTCTTGATGGTTAACAGTTTTGGGGCACCCCCTACCCCACGCAAGTTGAAAGAAAGGACAATCATGTAGGAATCCCCAAGTCAAGTCTCTGTGCTCTAAGAACCCTTGGGGAAGAGGGAGGTTCCAGTTGAGGAGAAACAAATAAAGGATTTAAAGGTGCTAAACCTGCATCAATAGCAACATATTCCCTTCTTTTTGTGTTTTTCTTCGACGATTTTTTCCTTATTGTGATATTGGACCTATCTCCTGTTACTTTTACAACTTCTACATTGTTGAAAACATGAAGATGGGTTCTTGTAAGATCATCTTTGTAAGACACATTTCTTGAACTATCGGCATGAAAAACTAAATGTCCATTATCACAAGTATTATCAATCCGTTGAAGATCAGGAGGAACCATTAATCTTTCCACGATACTAGAACTAGATCCTCCGAAATCATGAAAAACAAATAACCCCCCAAAACCAACTTCTTCATGAAGGGGACTTGGATTAATAGAGATTTTAGGTGAAGAAATATCATTATTCAAAACCAACATTTGGGTTCCAACAAGGGAATCCTCTTTTGAGGAAACCCTATTAGGGTTTGTGCAATCTTGTGGAAAAACTAACCCCTTTTCGACCGGAGACTCTTTTGAAGGAAAGTTTTCAAATTTTTTCATAACCAAGTTCCAAAACCCTCCAAAATTTTCCACTATCCAATCCTCATTCTGAATAAGAGCCTTTATATCATTTTTGATAAAGAACTAAAACAGGAGGGAAAAAAATTCCCCATCTTACCTATGAAAGAGTCTTTATCAACGCTACAAGCAGAGTTGAACTCCAGATGAGAATGTAGCTTAGTATTCTCTGTTCTGACCTCTTCTGCATCTATTGAAACTTTCACCTCGATCAAGCTTGTGAAATTAGCTTTAATATGACCTGTTTATCTGCATAAATGACAGTGAAAAGGTTCTCGCCAATAATCCATGGGTTGTATATAGGATCTAAGAGGTTTTTGCCGCCTCTCCAGTAAGTTTACCTTTGATCACTGTTCCCCGAGAGGTCTTCACATTCTGAAGACTATGGGTTAGAGGTCTTCATCGGATGTATGCCAGTCCCATGCGAGTAGCTTGCAGTTCTCCGGTATACATCCAACCTCTGCCACTAGTAGAATCTATGTCACAAAGAGTTTCTCTATAAATGAATAGAAACGAGATTCAAAACAAAGCTCTTACCAGTCCATGACGAGAACAGAACTACAGCTGCCAAATAAACGAAATCTAGCGCGTACTGCAGCAACACCATACATATACAAATAAGTTCTCGGCATTATTACTTCACCCAGGTCATTCATTCAGTGAAAAAAATTGAGGGTGGTGGGACTGGGAGGAGATAACTTACATGGGCAACCTGGCCAGAAACAGCGGGCAGATCCAAATGAGGTAGCCCAAGACAATTAATGAGCTTCCCAAAGAAAATGAACCAGATGGGCACCATCCGCAAACGATAAAAGCTTATAGAACGCTACTTTCTGCTTCTTATACGACGTGGGATCTGATTTTTTCTCCGCCGCCTCAATCCGTTCATCTCTTTCTGTTCCTTTACTTCCATTAGACATTGTTGCCACACCCTGTTTCACAGATTCAAACCTTTTGCAAATTTGGGAGGATAAATTTAAAGGAGTGAGTTAACTTGGGAGCAATCTTCTTTGTGGGTTGGTTTAAAATAGGGCAAATCCTTAGGTTAAGGTTTTGAAATGTATGGAACTTTCATCCATGCTAAATTCTCGTTACATCTGAAAATCTGGCCGAATTGAGGTCCATTTTTTTTAGCTGAAAGGAGAAAAGATTGCTCACTACTTAGCTTACTCCTAAATTTAAATTGGAAATTTTTTATTTTAATATAATATTTCTTAAAATTTTGTTATTATTATTATTAAATTATTAATTTTTCACTTTTTTTATTATATTTTTTTATCTTCATTCATTTTATTTTATTTTTCTTCCAAAAAATTCATAATTTCATTATATTTATAACAAAATTACATAGAAAGATATATACAAGTCATTAGTAATATCCTTGTATATATTATCCATAAAGTTTGTAGTCCTATGCATACATAAGGCCTCATTACATCCAATATAAAAATCCTTATTGAATTTCACATATTCAGTCCTTGCTAAGACTTTGCCCCAAAAATAAGAGTGTGTCCTCTGCTAAGACTTTGCCCCAAAAATAAGAGTGTGTCCTCTGCTAAGACTTTGCCCCAAAAATAAGAGTATATCCCACCGGTGTTCAGTAAAGTATCATGAAACTTACATACAACCCAATATTACACAATAAATTTTGTCCCTTCAAAAAGTGCCAAAGAGATCAATTATCTTGAATTTCGTGAAAAGGCCTATGATAGAAGTCGCGGGTTCCCAGTACATTCTGTTCTTCAATATACCATTGGCCAATTGCTATCTGCGCCGCTTCTTTGGAAAGCCCATCCACCAACTGGTTTCGCTCCCTGTAAATATGGGTAAAAGAAATGGAGTCAAAAAATCTTTTTATACGTATCACATCCTCTAAGATTGGAACAAGACGAGAAATGTGGCATCTATGGACACCATTTGCCCACTTGATGATTACTAAGGAATCACCAAAAGCTTGTAAAGTTTGACAGCCCTGCTCCACAACAAATAATAACAAGAGTTTTAAAGCCATTAATTCCAAGTAGTTGTTTGTTCCTACCCCCAATCCCGCTCTGAGTGTGTAAAGATGTGTAATGGATAGATAGAGACATCCACCCCCTCCACACAAAAGATGATTGACTGAAGTTGCCCCATCGAAATACCCACATGTCCTGGAGTTGTCATAGATTTCTTCCCTGATAGATCTAGTAATTACAAGACCCTTCCCACCCGAGTAGGACAAGGAATCCATGATCCCAATACTACTGGCAACAACTCTGGCGATCAGTAAATATTCATCATGGAAAATAGCTCTGTTTTGAGCAATCCAGATTCCCCAGGCTATGATTAAAGGAAAATCCCTAATCTCATCACTCCCCCGCGCACACAACCAAACCTACAACGCCACCTCAGATGTGTTGCCCTGCCAATGCCTAAGTGTAATTTTCAAAGATCTAGAAATAGACCAAACTTCCCTAGCATAGGAACAATGCAAGAAAAGATGATCCACATATTCCAAATGTTCTTTCCAGAGAACGCACCAACCCGGCCCATTGAATTGTCGCTTTTGTAAATTATCCCAAGTTGATAGTTTGTTCGCCAGAATCAACCAAACCAGAAGCTTCCCTTTCATCGGACAATGTTGTTTCCAGAGATTCCTCCACCATCAAAGTGGTTCTCTCTGTTGTACATCCACACTTAGTTTAATATAACTCGCTCTAGGAGTATATTCTCCACCCCCATCGCCATCCCAAAGTAATTCATCTTCTCTATCAATTAGACAAATAAAGGATTCCCTTAGAGCCTGTAAGTATTTGTCCCAATGAATTAGATCCTCATCAAGGAGGCCTAGCCTCCACCCCGACATCCAACCTTGATGCCAAATTGTAGTTTGAGTAGGGTCCCCAACCTGAGCTAAATTGAAGAAACCACCATGTTCTAGTCTAATCCGAGTCCCAACATTTAAAAGGTGTCCCCGCTTGCTACCAGCCCACAAATCCAAACCAAGACGAACCAACCTACCAGAACCGACCCTCCAGACCAAGTTATTCCCAATTAAATCAAAATCCTGGATCACAATTTTCCAGATAATAGATATACCCAAAATATTTTTGATTGGGTCCCGTATCCATTCTAGAGTAGTAAGATGTACGATATATTTCTGATATACGACTCTAGTCTAGAGGCTAGAATTTTTTATCAAATTCCATGAACATTTTGCAGCAAGTGCTTTGGAGAATAAGAAGATGTTCTTCAACCCCCAACCCCCTAAGCCTTCAGAACTGCAATCCTCTCCCACCTAACCCATGGCATAACCTTTTTATCCATGTTTCCCTGCCACAGAAAAGTAAAGCAAAGTCTCTTGGCCTTTTCCAAAATACCTTTTGGAATCCAAGATAAGGACATCCAATAGACCGGGATAACCTCAAGCACCAATTTGATCAGAACTAAACGTCCAGCCTTGGACAACCACTTATGACTCCAAACCTTTAGTCTTTTTTCTAATTTTGCAATGAGCCATGACCAATCTGTCTTCCTGTAATCATTTGGTTTTAACTGAAAACCAAGATATTTCAGACCCACATCTAGTTCAAGTACTTGAAAGGGAAGCCTAGAAGTAATATGTTGAGTCTCCACCTCATCCAATGATGCAATGGTAATACTAGATTTATGTTCATTGATTAACATGTATGTTGCCTTTTTAAAAAGAGTTAGACCTTCACATTGTTTATCAATATCCCTTATAGAACCATCACAAAAGATTAAGATATCATCAACAAAGAGTAAATTGGAAATATCCAAAACCGAAGAAATTTTTATCCCTCTGAAGGTACCTGTAGTTATTGCCTCAGTCAGAAAGCAATTGAGACTTTCTGCAACCAATAGAAAGAGTAGTGGAGACAAGGGGCACCCCTTTCTAACTCCCATGTTCGCTTGAAAAAAAGAGGAAGTTGAACCATTAATCAGGATGGAGAAGGAGGCTGTTGTAAGACAACCCATAACCCAATTTGTAAAGGCCACCCCAAACCCAAGGTGTATCATCAACATCTGGATATAAATCCAATTAACTATGTCATAAGATTTTGATAGATCAATTTTTACAACAACTCCTTGAGCTTTATTGTTTTCAAACTATGCAATCCTTCCTGAGCAACCCCAATAGCCTCATGAATCTGTCTGCCCGCCAGAAAGCCAAACTGTTCACTGGAGATATTTCTAGAAAGTATATGTTTTAGTCTTATGTTGATTAATTTTGAGATAATCGTATAAAGACAGCTGCATAAGGAAATAGGTCGAAAATCATCGAAAGAGGAGGGGTTATCAGACTTAGGAATTAAAGCAATAAAGGTTGAATTTATTGGTTCATGAATATGTCCATTTATCCTTGATTCTTCCACCACTTTTAATACATCGCTGCCCATCATATCAGAAAACCCCAAATAAAATTCTATAGGCCAACCATCAGGACCTGGACTTTTAACCTTTTCAAAAGATTGTAAAGCTTCCAATAATTCCTTCTCTGAGACCTCCTCCATTAAAGTTGATCTCTCTTCGTCCTCCATAAATTGAGGGAATAACCTAGCTACTTGTACAATTTCGGCTATAGAGGTCCCCTCCTGAGCCTTGAAAAGATCCCTAAAATGTGCAATGCCCAAAGTAGCTATACCTTCAAAAGAATTAATAAATTGCTTGTCACCTTGTTGTAGTCCCCAAGTTGTATTTGTCATTTTCCTAGCTTTGGCATAAGAATGAAAGATTTTGGTATTCTCATCCCCACAAGTAAGCCAAATAGCACGACTCTTTGATCGCCAAAAAACTTCTTGGTCCGCTAGTAGCGCCCTCCTTCTTAATTCTAATCTAATCAAGTCCTCTTTTTCGACACTGGAGCAAAAACTCCTCCCATGACCATCCTACCAATCTAGAAGAGTCCGCTGAATGTGTTTTAACTTCTCTTCCTCTTTTACTTTTTTCTCATGTGCCCAAGAGATGGTTGTTTGCTTAATCCTTTTCAAATTTTCCAAAAAAAGAACAACTGCATGATTACGAAGATCAGGTTCAATGGGGATCCACATGTAAGTTTTAAACCTGTGAAGTAAATCAATGCATATAGATTCTTAAGCAAAATAGAATTTAATAAATGGCTCATTCACATAGTACATAAAGATATATACCGGAAACCCTCAACCGGGAAAACCTTTCTTATATTCATTATATCGAATTTCACCATTCACTATACAATATATACAATGTTTTTAGGTATTCCATAGATACCAAAACCCTAATCCCTAAACACAGGATTATTTTTAGTAAACCGCTAAAAATAACAAAATCCGCTAAAAATAGCAAAAACCGCCCAAAAACAAATTTCGGGGTGCTTCCACGAACGTTGCGCATAACCAGGGGGGGCATACCTGCCCCCCCTGGGACCCCCTTAGGAAAGCGCCCGACACACATGACATAAACAAAGCACCAATACAAGGGATCGTTAGACACAATTGCCATATCCGACGCACCCACACACACACATGCAAAGAATATAACACATACCCAACATTCTCCCACTTGTTTTCTTTGCATGCAGGGGTCTAGGGGATTATATAGTCAACAATGCAGGGCAACAATGCCCATTGTTACTCTACACCAAGAGAACTTTTCTGTGCTCACAAACTTTGTCAATGAATCTGCAACATTCTTCAAAGTGTCAACCTTTTCCAACGACACCTTCTTTTCCTCAACCATGTCTCTCACAAAGTGATACTGAACATCAATATGCTTTTTCTTCGAATGATAAGCTGATTTCTTTGCCAGGAAGAATGCACTCTGACTGTCACAATCTAATCTCA
>JZKD02S0031155.1:34463-48233 GCA_000966675.3 Picea glauca
TATCTGACGCACCCACACACACACACACATGCAAAGAATATAACACATACCCAACAATCTTCTTCCCCTCGGTGGTCCCCTCCCTAGATAAAACCTGAGCTTTGGTTTTATACTATGGTGGTTCATGATCCTTGACAACCCTGTCCTTCCCTCAGTCCCTATGGAAAAATTACCCCACCATCACTGCATCCTCCTGAAAAACCCCAACGTCAATGAGTACCTCCGACGGTGAGAAAGGAACATTAGAGGTAGACCCCAAGTATTCCTTCTAATGTAAACCCTAATTTTACCCATCGAAGAGAGCCCCAGGCTCGGGACCACTGCACCCCAAACCACCCTCACTTAGTGTCGTAAATAGTTCCAAACCCTATCGCAGACCTGCCAAAGAAGCCTCAGAAAACCCACCATCAAGTTTTGAAGATAGAACCAAACCTTTCGAAAGAGACAAAACAATATTTTGAGAAAACTCAGAACCCAGAACTGCCAACAGTAATGCCACCGAGCCCATTGATCCCACTGCCATAACCTCCCCAGATTCACTGTCAGATAGTATTGGGTACCCTGCCAAAAGATTCCCCCACTCCCCTCTAGTCTCCGACATACCATCTGAATCCTTACTCGCCGCCATTCTCGTGGGATGAGTGTGAAGGTATGATTCATCCAGTGATTTTGAAGGAGACACCCACAAAACCACATCCCCCATCATATAATCTCGCTAGTCCTAATCAAAGTCGATCCACGACCAAAGCCACGCCCGTAAACCAACAAATGACCACACTGTGAATTATGTGTGCAACCATATCGTTCTCCATCGCCCTCCTGGATTACACTTGTACCTTCATTCATTTTATTATTAAGATGTTTAATTTTTAAGATAAAATCTAATTAATTTTTTAAGATATTTATTTTGGATTGATTCAATTTAAAATAGCCTAAGTGTTTTGTAAGAATATATTTAAAAATTAAATTAAATCAATTATTGTGATTTATAAGTTTTATAAAATTGGTTAGAAATTAAAATGGGTTAATTATTAATTTAAAGATTTATTAAACTTTTGAAAAAATGAAAATTATTTTAATTATTTTTCAGGTATTTATAATAATAATAATTTAATTTTAAGGTTCTTGTAAGGATTTGATTGCTAAAGTTTACCCCGATATACATACTTCATACCCCTCTAGATATGAACTTGTTACCTCTTAGGAGGAGACACATATTCTTAACCATTAGGCACACTCAAGCTGTATATTGTTATATTTGCATTATACCAATACTTTTGTATAAATATTATATTTATGATTTTTATATTTATATTTAAATTTAATATTTCTTTTTTATTTTTATAAAAGATTTGATATATATATATATATATCAAAAAATAAATATTAATTTTAAATGCAAATATAAATATTTTTTTCCTAAAAAAAAAGGCGTAAATTTTATTCATTTAAAGAGAAAAAAATTGCATTATGTAGAAAACACTAAAGATCCATGTTTTTGGTGAGACATGTGATTTCAAAAAAGATAACCACATAAATCCATCATAAAAAGTCCATCCCTGATGTCAAATACTAATGTTCCCAAAAAGATACAATATTTTCCAAAGTACAGTCCCATATACATGCACAAAAAGATTCTATAATAGTGAGTCTTTTTAGTAACCAAAGTGGAGTCACAAAACTGATGCAATAGACAGTCGGTTATGTAAATAGTTCAAGGTTGTGATTTTCTTCGATAAAAGGCATGTGATAGAACTCAAAATGCTCTCCATTCTTGTCTTCTAATACCTTCCATTTCCCCAGATCCAACCGAAGACCCTCTTTAGACATCGAATCTGCCTCTAAGTTGCACTCCCTGTATATATGCCGAATACAAACCATTTCAAAAGAGTCCAGGATTCTGAATACTTCCTCAAGAAGAAAAAGAAGCTGTAAGTTATGATATTTATGAGATTTCCTTGCCCAATTTATAGCCAACATAGAGTCACCAAATATTTGTAACAACTTTACTCCGTTTTCTAAAGAAAAAAGGAGAAGCAACTTGAGATACATAAATTTTGCATAGTTATTGGTTCCTTTTCCAAACCCCATATACATTTTGAAGGAGTGTGGGGATGAGAGGTATAAAACAACCCTCCCCAACAAGATTGATTGTTATTTTGGGATGCCCCATCGTAATAGGCCCACAGATTTGAAGTGTCTATCAGAGTTTCTATTAAGACTCTTGGGGGTTCGATTCCTTTTCCTATGGAAAATGGGATAAAATACTTAGTCCTTGCATTTCTACAATGCCTAGTGTTGTGTATTTTTCCTTGAAGATGGTCGTGTTCCGGGCTATCCAAGCACCCCAACACACTATCAAAGGAAGAGATTTTATACTTATGTTTGTAGAGTTTGAAACCCACTCTTTCCAGGCTTGTTCCACTAATGTGCCATTCCAAGAACATACCTGTTGTAAAGATGAAGCCGCTTCTTGCCCAATTTTCTTCACAAAGGGAAAGTTATAAAGAGATGAAGAGGGGTCTCGTTGCTAGATTTACATAAAGCACACCACCCTGGGCCTTCAATTTTCCTATTCTTCATTTTGTCCCATGTTAGAACTTTATTGACTATGAGACACCACATGAAGGTTCTGGACTTTAGCGGACATCGAACTTTCTAGAGTCCTTTCCATTTCCATAGTGGCTCTCATAAATGTTGAACAATATTTAATTGTATGTAGCCCAGTTTTGGAGTGTAAATTCCTAAGGGCTCATGCTTCCAAATCAACTCATCCTCTCGATCAACTATCCGTATATGAGCCAATTTTAAATCTTGAAAGTAATTTTTCCATTGATCTGCTTGAGCTCCTACCAAACCCAAGATTACAGGATTGAGCCATTCTTGGCTCCAAATGGAGATTCGACCTTGATCAACAATTTGATTTAGATGATAGATGCCTTGAGTATGTAAGGCTTGGATCAATTCAGATGAAAAAATATATGATCTATCACTTCCTGGCCATGGATATGAACCAATTCGAAATTTCAAACCATTCCCCACTCGCCAAGCATGACCATCTCCTATCACTCCAAAGGATCTGGTGATTGCCTTCTATTGAGGTCATTTCCCACTTCCAAAAATTTCCCTACCTTTTTCTACTTTCTTGATTTCGTTTCTCCCTTTCTTTTCCCCCTTCTACACTTACCCGTTTCTTCCCTCTTCATTTTTCCCTCTTACTAACCCTTTCTAGTTCTAACACTTAGTCGCATTTTAAGACCATGGGTTCCCGGGTTGGCAAACTTAATTTTTCTCACCTCCATATACAACTTCACTTCATGAGTCTAATCGACCACCGTGTTGTACCATACATAGCCGATTTACGATCGTGGATTCCCGGGTTGACGGGATCAAGATTTCATGTTCCCGTGTTCCGTAATAGACATATTGCACCATAGAGTTCCACGATCTACATTTCGATCCCCGGACTCCCATAAAACTTCCTAAGTGTCATTCTTCCTAACATGAATCTATCTGATCACCGTGTCGTCCCATACTTAGCCAATTTCATGCCTCTTACCATCGCAGGCTCTCGGGTTCACAGAAATATTATGTCACATATTGCCCCCACCCATCCCCACCACCCTCACGCCTTTCCCAATGCATATTTACTATAATTTTATTGCTAATAAATTACCATACAAGTTCGAAGGGATGGCTATTAATTAGCGAAAGGCTCGAGGAGACCTTCTATTAAAGCGCATTAAACAAGATTTACGGAGGATTATATTACCTCCCACCAAAGTTCATTCTTAACATAATTTGGGCCAAGTGAATGTCTTTGTCAAATTATGGCAGCAAGTCGACAACAATTCTTCGGAGTTACGTTGAATATTTTCAGACGTGAAGATCAAATTTTTTAGTGGTCCAGGGCATATTTCTATTATTCATCCCCTTCTTCCTAGAAGGAAATAATCTGGACATCTGGAATTGCGCGCGCAGGGTGTGTCCCATAAGTTTTTGATTGCAAGGAGTTGGTCTCCTGGTGTGCTGAGAGATATATTCCAAGCCAACGAATCATCTAGTTACGGGACCATTTCCCTGTCTCTCTGTCACCTAAGGTTTTTTGTAAGATGTTGAGGCTCTCTGAGCCAATGCTCACCTTCAAAGGTGAAGATTACAGGGAGTTCTTAAGAAAGAATGAAAATGGACTCGACCTCTTGCCTGAATTCCTGGAGAACCTAGTGGTCGTCCCCGAGGAAATCACAAGATTGCAGGTTGGTGCATTCAAAAATCCCTTACGGTAATTTGCATGGCTTTTTATGAGAATAACAGGATAGGAGACCACTACCAACATCTCTCAGATGATTCTTTACATTCTTTATTTTATGGTCAAGGAGCAGGCCATCTTTGACTGGGGTAAGTTGATTTCCATTGAAATCTCTTCCCAATTGGCGCAATACAAGAAGGATAAGAAATTTTTTGTGTCATCTTATTTGGTCTTTGTGATAGCACATTGTTGTTAGTTCCCAATATTATCTATCTGAAAGAAGGTAAACTATGAGTTCGACCCAGTAACCTTCTGGTATCAATCATTGTGGAGGAACAAGGCCTCCCAACACTTTTATGAAGTCTATAGTGATTTTGTCTCAGTTTTCAAAGAATTGTTGTTTGGAAAAAACACTCCCCCGATGTTTGACCAGGCGAGTAAATTCCTGGATAGGAAGGGGACACTATAACAAATGGAAAATTAAAACATTATAAGGATTTTTGGATCCAAAGAAAATCCTTCCTTCCTTCCATGTCACATATCTGATAGAATGTTTGTTGTTGAGATAGCAAGGCAATACACCTACTGGTTGCATTTTTTCCATGAAAAGAGAAAAAAGAAATTCATACCTCTACCTTGGAAAGTCGGGGATTTCATATTCAGGAATATGAACAATATTGACGAATTCATGCGCCATTTCCACAACCTCAATTTGAAATATACTGAAAAAGTAAGAGGATTTGACCCTAGTGGTATTTTTGTAGAACATAAATTGGTTGTTGGATTCAACAATTCTTTCATTAACACTATCCTGAATGAATATGGAGATAACGCTTTAGGCACTCCTTCTCGTGACACCGACGACCTAGAGACAATACTCAACACCAATGAGTCATACAAGCAGAGAGGAAAAGGTCTGGGTGAGAAAAGTGCCCAATCCCGAACTGTCACGCCCAAGAGTACAACATCTCAGAGAAGCGCTCCAACGACCTACCCAAGTAAGAAAGTCACTCATAGTTCTTCAGGCGGAGGAGGAGATAAGAACCCTCCTCCCATAAAAATTTAAAGTTCTCATAAAATTCCCATGAGGAAGAAATGAAAAAACATTGTGCCAGAAGAGGAGGGATCTCGGGGAGAAAGTGATATCCACGATCTCTCCCTCGAGAATATGGAGCTAGAGATTGACATTGATATAGTGTTCCCCAATGACGACCAATTGGAGAACATTGCTTCCCATAACCCTCACATGGAAATAATTGGGACCGAGATCTTTGACGAAGAAGAGTCTTTTTCATTTCAGAGTGTTGTTTTTGACAACGAATCCAAAAATTTGATTATTGAAAAAAGAGATGCAAAGAATAAGAAGGGGAAATATTGTTCAGATATTAACCTATAGAACATGCGACCTTCCCAAATCTGCCAGATACACCGAGAAACTAGAGATTCTCTAGACCACTCTATTGGTGGCCTTGAAGCGGAGAATGTTAGGTTAAAGGAGCGAATCAAAGAATTGGATGGAGCCCTAATGTCCCTTCCAATGATGGCTAATCCTTTAGAAATGATTGGGCCTACCACACCTATGGAAAAGTTAAAAGGATCAGTAAGCCTTCTTACATCAGCCCGAGGCTATGTGGAAAAGAATATAAAGAAAATAATGGAATTAATAACAAAGGCTTGGGAGATGTCCAAGAGTATGGTCTCTTTTGGAACAAGCGCACATGCTTTCATGAATATCTGCAATCATATTTGAAAAATCAGCAAGGTTTCTACCTCGATCTAGTTGTACCATTTGGTGTTAAAGTTACTAATATGATGGAATTAAGAAGAAGAGAGGAGGATCTCCCTTCCCCGAACCGAATAAAACAACTAAATGAATATAGGAAATAAAAGGTAAAAAACCTAAAAGGTATCGCTCAAGCATGTAGCCAGGCCATAACTAGAAGAGAGGAACTATTCAAGAAGTTAACTGAGATAGATCTAGATGGTTGTACCAATGAAGTCCAAGACCCAAAATTGATACTCAACTTGTTGTTTTTAACCAAGCAATCATTTGATGAACAAGTTGAGATCTTTAAAGGGTTATCATTTGAAAAATTCTATGGCATTCTTGAATATGGTGAAGATGACGTGGAAAACTGGCTAGTTGATTATTCGATTAAACACCAAGATATTGAAGAAGCATTGCTCAACATTTCTATTGATCTAAGGGACTTGGAAGGTGAACTCTTCAATATAAAATTCCGGCATGAAATCAATGTGGCACTAATGAGGAGCTACATCGAGGAGTGGTTCAAAAAGGTTGTTGACAAGCTTACCAATGAAGGGCAAAGGATAGTTGAGGTGGTTCCCATAACCGCCGAGGAAATCCATAAGAGGACATCAACGAGCAAATGACAAACTAGGAGATACCTGTTGGAATTGCAAATGCGGAAAACACAATTCACAATGATAATTAACAATCACACACAGATAATAGACACAGGGATTTCACGTGGTTGACCCAAACGTTGGGCTACGTACACCAAGCATAGGCATCGGTTGTCTTATTATTCATATCATGGATATTACATCATCTCACTCACACTTAGTCATTTTGCCTCTACGAGCTTACATGAATTTATACAATCACACAAGAAACTAATTAATAAATGCAATCCTTATCCATATTCTAACTTGGTCTATTTGGTTGTAACCAACATAGAATAATAGGATCCAAAACTGTTCTTGGTAATTTTTTGTCACCAAATCCCAACAATCTCCACCTTGACAACAATTAACCTAATACCTTGCTCCTTCCTTTTGTTCATCACCTTTTCTGCAAGCCAAGAGAAGCCAGGCACCACTGCAACTTCTCTAATAAAAATGGTTTCATGATCTCGCCTGTGTGACTTGCACAAGCTTGGATTTCCTGAGGGGCCACTCCACCTCCAACATGTCTTCCACAACTGTGTTGTGAGACATTTTAGTGATAGATCTCCTCCTATCCAAAACACCTATAAAACATACATTAAAATTATCATGGAGCATCTCAGTGTAACCATTATAGGTGACATTTGTGCTTCTCAAACGTTGAAGCACCCATTTCACTACAACACCTGAATCTGTCACATATTTGACAACATCATTAGCATGTGAAACATCTTATCTTAACCATTTCATCACATACAACAGACCTCCTATTGAAATTACATGAGACATAACATTTTCTTCTTTATAGACAAGACCTATGCTTGAAGAAAACTTATAATGGAAAGCAAGAGGGATAAAATTGGTTTTACAATGTTCATACTGAACTCCAACCACAACTTACCATTACCATCTCTATGTACTTCCATGCCCATAATTTGTTTTGCTGCTCCTTGATCCCTCATTTGAATTGTCTTGTCCACCTGAGTAATTTTCTTACTGATTTTATCTATGCTTCGGCTTGCATCGAGCATATCATCAACAAAGAACATCAATACCGTGAATGTATTATAAACCGTATATTCATTCCTACCCTTTGAAAAATTATGACTCACTATGAAGGATTCAAGCCTCTTGTATATTTGTCTGGGTACTAGTAGGCCATACAATGAATTTTCTAGCATGCAAACAAATTTACCGTTGCGATCTTGAATCAACCATTTTGGTTGTTCCATACATACTATATCTCTGTCAATGATGAACTTGTGAGAAGTAGGATCCCACACACAACATCCCTTTGTGCCACCATCATAACTTGCAGAGATATAAATCAAGAAGTAATTCATAAACAAAGTTTTTAAGTCTGGAAATGATTTACCACTTACCAGTACCCGCAATTATTTCTTGCTCTTATGAACTTGATGCTTCTGCCATAAACAAGAAGATATATCTGTCACTTCAGATGCCACTTCAATACTCCCTTCCAGCTTATAAAGGTTATCAACCTTTGTTGCCTTCATCACTACTACATTCCCTTTCGACAATGTGAGAGCTCCACCTTGACCTGTATACTTATATCCACAAGAATCCAACACTCTCAATGAAATCAAATTGATTTAAGATCAGGTACATATCTAACATCCATTAATTCCCTAACAATACCATCAAACATCCTGATTCTAATACTGCCAACCCCAACAGTTTTACATGGAATACCATTTCCCATAAACAATACACCCTCATCAACATATTGACAAGAAATGAACCAATTTCTATGTGAGCACATGTGGTGGGAGGCACCTAAATCTAACAACCATTCTTCTTGATATTGTAAATTACTAGAAATGGATAAAACATGATCATTCATACCTGAATTTGTTACAACCAAATTTTCTTCCTTCGTAGAGTTTTCCTCGGATTCCTTTCTCTTCCAACAATCTTTCTTTAGATGTCCTATTTTTCCACAATACCAACATTTTTCTTTACCCTTTCTGTGTCTTAACTTAGATCGAGAAAAAATTCTCTCATTTTTCTCTTTAGTTCGACCTCTAACCAACTTCACCTCTGAAGTTGAGGTTTCTTTACTAGATTTTCTCCTCATCTCCTTAGCCAACATAGCTCCCACAACAAAGTCATAATCTAAAACTTCTGTTGAGATAAAGCTAATAGAGGTGACTAGATTATCCCAAGATTCAGGCAATGAACACAATAGTGTAATAGCCTTATCTTCATCTTCAAATTTAACTTCCATACTAGTCAATTGAACTATAAGGGTATTGAAGGTATTTAAATGGTCAACAATTTGTGTACCTTCTTTCATCCTCAAACTATACAAATATCTCTTCAAGTAGATTCTGCTCGTCAAGGAATTCGTCATATATAGACTTTCCAACTTGCTCCATAAGCCCGATGTTGTATCCTCTCCTATTATATTAAATAGAACCTCATCTGTCAGACATAAACAAATGGTACTAAGAGATTTCACATCCAGATCTTCCCATTCCCATTCCATCATGTCTGTTGGTTTCTTTGACTTGCCTGCCGACGCTTTTTGCAACCCTTGTTGCACCAGTAAATCCCCCATCTTGAGCTTCTAGAGCTCAAAGTTTCTCTTACCACTGAACTTTTCAACTTCAAACTTCGAACTCTGCATCTTAGCCATTAGCAAAAAAAATCTCCCAATACCCACTTCTTATAAAAAATCCTTTTAAATGTGGAGGAGTAATAAATAAGGTTAAATGTGAATCCTTAATAAATAAGGTTAAGTAATAACCCCAAAAGGTTTAAAAATAATAAAAAACTTATATATACCTTTTACATCCACTCTTTAACCTTTTAACCTTTTCTTTGACTTCAACAAAACATTCACGTGATCCACCTCACAAAAAATTACTCCTTCCAATATTATATTAAATTCAAAATAAAACAAACCTTCATCCCTTTCCATGGAAAATCAAAATGCCCGAGAAACCCTTTAATAATATGTGGTCGCAACTTTGTAAGGGAGAATTAATTCGCAACCGGACAAAAATGGTCGCTCCTATGCAATGGCGAACCTCGACCAGACAAAAAAGAATAGGTCTCTCTTGTGCGATGGAGAACCCGTGACTAGTAGAAAAGTTTACCAGCAATCGTCGTTCCCTCTGACAGAGATCACCCGCGACCATGCAAAATAAAAAATTCATTCTCAGCTCATGAAACGAGTTTCTTCAGTGATATATCTCTCCCACGGACACATCTCACATGCACAAATAACTCTGATACCACTTGTTGGAATTGCAAATGCGAAAAACACAATTCACAATGATAATTAACAATCACACACAGATAATATACATAGGGATTTCACGTGGTTCACCCAAACGTTGGGCTACGTCCACCAAGCATATGCATCAGTTGTATTATTATTCAGATCATGGAGATTACATCAGCTCAATCACACTCATTCATTTTTCCTCTACGGGCTTACATGAATTTATACAATCACACAAGAAACTGATTAATAAATGCAATCCCTATCCATATTCTAACTTGGTCCAAGACTTTAAATGTTGTAACAAGTCCTCTGAAATTTTGTAGGATTCATTGCAACCTACAAAGGGATCTTGTCCAACAAGTACCCTGGATCCATTGCCAATTGACCAGGCCAACTAATTTTTTATCAAATGTACTGTATCCACCAAATTTCTCCAAAAAATTGAGGCATTATGAGCTTTGTGTCTCGTCATTCTCAGCGATAGGCTTACATCAACACCCTTAAGATATTTTTTAGTCATAGCTTTTCTCCACAAACTAGAACCAAACAAGGCTGTCCATAATGATTTGGTGGCAAGAGCTTGAGAAAACCACTTCAAATTTTGAATCCCCCAGCCTCCCAACCACTTTATCCTACAAATCATATCCCATTTTGCAATATGGAACCTTGTGGGATTCTTGACACCTTTCCATAGGAAATTGGAGAAGAGTTGTCTCATACAATTTAGGATTTTGACATGAACCTTTGCTAAGGTAAGCCAATAAACTGGGATGTTCTGTAACACTGACTTAAGTAGTATCAATCTGCCTGCCAAAGAAAGCCAACGAAGTGTCCACCGTCCTAATTTCTTCTCAATCTTTTGTAATAACCATAACCAATCTGATACTCGGTAGTCATTGGGTTTCAATTGAAAACCTAAGTACTTCAGACCAAAAACCATAGGGGAAACCTTAAAAACAAAGAGGTTTTATATCCTTGATAATAGATGAGCTTCCAGATTATTATGTAAAAAGCAAGACTTTTGACCACTGATCTCCATGCCAGATTATTATGTAAAAAGAAAGACTTTTGAAGAAATTCTTGGGAAAATATAATGTAATTGAAACGATTGGATTTAAGTCATTGTTGCAATTTGTTCCATCTCTTGTGAAACACTTGGTAATATCACTTCTTTCATTTAACAATTATTCTAATTTTGGTAGGGTCTTCTTGTGAAAGTTTGCAAGTAGTGGAAGGTATATGTTCAAGTATGACAATGTATGTTGCAAATAAGATGAAAATATAAATATAGAAGACCTTAGATTACATATGCAGAAGGCTTGTATGCATAGACAGTTCATAAATTGTCATTTCTTGATCGCAATGAGACATTGATGTTCTTGGTCTCAATTGCACAAATTTTGAAAGGATTTTTGTTGGGATTTAAAGTAAACCTTTGATTCACTTAATCAAAGTGGGATGTCCAACTCACAGATAAATATTCACACGAGGAAATAATCTATACCAGTAATAAATTATGAAACATTGGTGATAAATTATATAATGAATTCAACAAAGGGTGTCAGGTGGCATGACTATATTGTTGCAATAATTTTTTTTGACTTCTCTAAGAATGAGCTATAAAATCTATCAAGTACTTAAATTGTAAACTCAATTTCTACATGAATATAACCATTATGACGTTACCATCCAGAAAAACCTATTCCATGGAATCACCAAAACTTATAAAACATCTTTGAACCACAAGTCTATGATGGATGCCCAAGTAGAATATTTCTAAATGACTTCTTTAGAAGAAAGATAACCCTTGAATGGGTGTAGATCCATCTCAACCTGTATAATGTGCCTTTAAGAGCATGAGGAATCCTACTTTTCCAAACATTTTTGGCTACTTAAAAGCATTGTATTTTCCTTTTAATAATAATAATAACATGGAATGTAATAAACACTTCTCACTTATGGAAATGTATATTGTTTAATTTGGCAGACCTTAAATAGAAATTGATACATTAGATCTTACTAATATCCAGATTGTTTTATTAGTCCTTGCCCTTCGGGCTAAGGGACTTATAGTAATCGATTCTCAATCTTAGTATTATTTTGGCACAAAAACCAAGAATATTTTCTTGTTTTAAGATAAAGTTTTGAAAAATCATATAATTAAACTTCAAAGTTTCATATCATTTAAGCTAAGTTCCATAACATTTAACCTAAGTTTCCAGTTGGAGGTCTTATTTGGCCTTTTCCCGAGGCATAAGCTAAAAGAACCTTAGCTTTAAAGAACCCTCCACCACAAATTCGATGAATAATTTTTTCAAGTCAAGTAATGCTAGAACTAATTCTAGCATTACTTCCCTGACATTAAATGCTATAAAATTTTCCAATAGTTTAACCAAAGTTTATGCTAGGTATTACAAAACAATTACGTGGAATATAGAATCTCCATAGTCTTTCCCCAAAGGACATGTGTAGTGTTATGTGTCTATCCTGGATGGTGCCCTTGTATTTTTCTTCAAGAGGTTTTCTCACATAAAAACATTCGGTATGGTTTCTTGGGCACGTCCTTGAAGTTATTCAGTTTGGTTTCTTTACTAGTCACGTCCTTGAAGCTGCAGAGAATATGTTCTTTTGCCAATGAAGCTCCAGAGAATAAGCTGAAGAAGAAGGTAGTTAATATGAGAAGAATACAAGTAATTGTTGCAAATGAATTCTCCACACAAGCTAATACAAGAAGATGTTGCAAATGAATCCTTTGCACAAACAATTACAAGAGAAGCTAAAGAAGAAGGTAAGTGGTATATGTTACAATACCTGGATTGGAAAGTAACTAACTCGCAATGGCCTCAATTCAAGAGCATATATCAACGTTGTGGATCTATTCAAGATAACATAGTAGACTACATTTATGAAGAATCCAAGTTGAATGTGAGAATAAAGTTGTATGTATTTTTACATTAAAGTCTATCTGATATTTCCAGTTTAAGATTCATAACCAAGACTTTCAAAAAGTGAAGAATTGGGATGTGAGATTACTAATTCCAAAGGAAACTGAAATCAAACCGTTATACTTCACACCTCTAATTTTTTTTATATATATCCATCAAATAGGTATTATTTGATTTCATAGTGCAATAGGTTCTATACTGGCAACTTAAAGTTTCGATTTGGATCGAATATGTTGGTATGCTTATTCCTATTTATGTTACACATTTTTATTGCTAAGTTCCAGTAAGAACTAAAAACATTTCAGTTGTGAAAATGTATGCATCCATATGATGAAAAGGCTTCAAAATGCACAGAAAAATTGCATGGAATCACCCAACCAGACAATGAGGCAGGTTCTTTAACAAACATGATTAAAAGTGATTTGAAATATTCTACTACAGTGTATCAATATTGTTCCAATTACAATGACCATATGAGAAGAAAATATTTAAACGAACAACCTTGAACACTAATCTCATAACATATTAACATTACAACCATTTTCCAATTGGGTCAATTTACAACGTTGTATTCCTTCTAACATATGTAAGTTTTGGAATTGTTTTTACACATAAATATCTATGACATAAATCCTTCTAATGTAAAAGGTTACATAAACCTTCAGTTTGTAAAATAGAAACAGTTATGAAGTCGAAGCTTACTCTTGAGAGTCCCATGTACAAGGGCCACTAACAACACCCACGCTGATTTTTGCTTCTCATATGGTAAATTTATATCGAAGCTTCATGACAATGGAACCCTCCACATGAGTATCATAGACGTTGCTAATCTATTTTATGAAGTTGTTCAAACCCTAATATAAGCAATATATATATATATATATATATATATATATATATATATATATATATAT
>JZKD02S0031155.1:64527-78440 GCA_000966675.3 Picea glauca
GGGGGGGGGGGGGTTCTTAAAATCACCCCTTTTTAGAAAAATGAGGGGATGTCTACTTGGCTTCTTTGAACACACACGGAGATCATGTTGTATGGCTGATTGATTTATGTGATTCTTTTCATATGAGTCTCCACAGGGAGTGGTTCTCTAAATATGAAAAGTATAATGGAGGTGACATTTTCCTAGGAGATGACCTGACAACCATAATCACAAGATGCGAAAAAGTCAAGTTGCAACTCAAGGATGGAAGGATTGGGTTTTTCACATTGTAGGGCTAGCTAGGAACTTGATATCTATGGGTAAGGTGAGTGATGCAGGTGTACATAATTGTAACACACTCGTTCCCCTAAACATCGTTAGGCTGGTGGAGCATACATATTTTTTCTTCTACCTCTAACTTACTCTTCCAAACCATAACTCTGATCTCGATTTTGAGCTCAACAATCGATCCTAGTCCTCAAGAGCTTTCAAAAAAATGTAAATATATTTAAAACTTAGCTCCAAGCAAATAGTTTTTCCATCTAGAAGCTATTGCACATCAACCACATGATGACATCATCTTGGGATGTGTCACCCACATGGATTTGTTCGTACAGGTACCAACCTACATGGCTCAATCAACATGACTCCCCCATCCACTCTAGATTAAGGCTTGACTACTTCACACTTTAACACAAGGATGGATATCTAGATTTCCAAAATCTCGGATATCCACCCGTCTGACATCCTCTAATCTTCTAGACGCCCACCCATATTGAATCCTCAAGTCTAGATTTCCTCCTATCCAAAATTCGACTTTTCCTTAAGGTCTTGTTAAATGAAAATTTGGATCCCGCTACCCAGATATCATGGTTCCACCATGAGGTTCACGTCTATCTGGGATCCAAACTTTCTAATAAGTCCATTTAAACAGAAACCTAGATTTTTGGATTCTTGAATAGTCCTTCATTGATCAACGCGAGTCCCACCTATACCCGACTGCCACATCACATTCACTCACTTTCTACCTTTGCCGATGTGTTTCCAATGAAAGGAATCCATGGGGTGCACAAACATAAGCTACAAGGATGGGAGCCCCCCATCCTTTTCCTTAGCACCTCTGGCACACAACTTGCATGTTCGTTGGATAAGATAGTGGATTATCACTCAGATCAACAGTCCAAATCAAGGTGGGTTTTTAAGTTGCGTGTTAGTTAACAGGGTCAATGTAATATTCCAGATATAAAAAGCATGCAGAACAGAAATAAAATGCTATAAATGGCAGATGAACAACAATATAACCAGAATAACACCACAATAATACTGAAATGATAACAGAATAACACCAGAAAGAGCACTTAGATTACTGAAAGCAATGTTCACGGGCCTCTTCGAGGGGGAAACCTCCAGTTGAACAGAGCTCTATTACAATAATATCCAAGATAGGGTTCTCATACCCTCGACTTCTATTTATACTAAATATGTCTATCAAAAGAACAATCTAGAGGAAGATCCTTCTAGAAGCAGAAGCTTCTATTAGGTCTTCTTACATTTGAATTATTCTACTTTATTGCAAGGCCTTATTAATATTGACCTTTATTACATCTGAACATATTGTTCTACCTGTGTGAGGGTTAGGTCCCTAACATGTTCTCCCTGTTAAAAATATCCTTGTCCTCAAGGCTTGAGATGTGGAAATTTCTGCAGAATGGTAGCTGGTTCCCAAGTGGCATCTGCTGGAGTTGTATCTTTCCACTGTACTAACACTTCCTTGATGGTTTGTTGACCCAGGCAACACTCATGCTGGTCCAAAACTGCTTGCGGATGTAGCCAAATAGATCCTTCTTTGTCCAACTCGGGAAGGTTGGTTTGAATTTGGCACTTAGTTCCAATCACCTTCTTTAAGCATGAAACATGAAAAATAGGATGTAGCTTAGAATGACTAGGCAAAGATAACTGATAGGCCACCTGTCCCACACGCTTGAGAACAGTATAAGGACCATAAAATTTGGGTGCCAACTTTTGACAATGCTCGGCCTTGAGGGAATTTTGCTTGTAAGGTTGCAGTCGAAGAAACACCTGATTCCCTTTTGCAAATTGACGTTCAGAGTGACCTTGATTTGCTTGTTGCTTCATGCGATTCTATTCCATGACCAAATTCTCTTTGAGGGTACAAAGAATAGCCTCTCGAACTGTAAGTGTTTGGTCAACCGCCTAGACCTTCAAGACACATGGTAAGTATGAGAGAACCGAGGGTGGCTTTTGTCCATATACCGCTTCAAAAGGAGTCATGCGGGTAGTTGTATGGTATGAAGTGTTGTACCACCATTTAGCTAGGGGTAACCATTGAGCCCACTGATTTTTCTTTTCAGATCAAAAACACCTCAAATATGTTTCCAAACACTTGTTGAGAACTTCAGTTTGACCATCAGTCTGTGGATGATACACTGTGCTTAGATGCAATTGGGTGCCTTGTATCTTGAATAGTTCTTTCCAAAAATTGCTGGTGAAAGTTAGGTAACGGTAAAAAACAATAGAATGTGACATGCCATGAATCTTGAAGACATGATCCATGAAAAATTGAGCCACAATGGATGCTATAAATGGGTGTTGAAGAGCACAGAAATGAGCATACTTGAAAAGATGATCAACAACCACCATGATGACTGATTTATTTCCCGATTTGGGTAAGCCTGTAATAAAATCCATAGAGATATCCCTCCAAATAGCAGGTGGAATCGGAAGCAGTTGTAGTGTGCCAAGAGATTTGACTGTTTCGCCCTTGTTGTGTTGACACACATCACATTCAACTACAAAATTATGAATGTCTTGTGTCATACCATCCCAAAAAAAATAACGTTTGACCCTATCATAGGTTTTGGTAAACCCGGAGTGCCCAGCTGTGGGTGTAGCATGAAGCTCAGAAAGTACTGTGGATTTAAGTTTTGATTTTTTAGTTAAATAAAAACGACCTTTGTATCGAAGCTCATCATGGAGCCAAGAGTACCATGGAGAAACTGGAGAATTGGACTGCAATTGTTGTATCAGATGCGAACTTTTGGGATCTTGTAGCCATTCCTAGAGAATGACTTGGAGCCAATCTGGTACAATTAAGGAGAGAGAAAAAATGGATCCTTCATCTTCATATTTTCAAGAAAGTGAATCTACAACCACATTGTCTTTTCCTTTCTTGTAAATGATAGCATAATCATATCCAAAGAGCTTATTCACCCATTTTTGTTGCTCTGGGGAGGAAATGTGTTGTTCCAGAAAATACTTGAGGCTTTGATGGTCTGTCTTAATTTGGAAATGTTTCCCCAATAGATAAGGGCGCCATAGATCAACGACATGCAGGATAGCCAACATTTCCTTTTCATAGATCTATTTGCCCAGATTTTGTTCAGACAGTTGCTTGCTGGTAAAGGTGAAGGGCCGACCCTCTTGCATAAGGACAATGCCAATTCCTTTCCTTGAAGCATCACATTCCAGGACAAAGGTCTTTGTGAAATCAGGAAGGGCCAGGTCTGGAGTTGTGCACATGGCCATATTTAAGGTCTGAAAAGATTGAGCAACTGATGGAGTCCAAGTGAAAGAGTTCTTTTTTAGGAGTCCAGTGAGAGGTGTTGCAATATTTCCATAATTCTTGACAAACTTGCGATAATAACCTGTTAAGCCCAGAAATCCACACAAGATTTTGAGAGTCTTTGGGTGAGGCCAGTCTTGCATAGCTTCAATATTTTTAGGATCCACCTTGATGCCATCTTTGCCAACCAGATGGACCAATTAGGACTCGACTTCTGAGGCGCCAAAAGCACATTTATACTGTTTCAGGAAAAGTTGGTGTTGAGAGAGTAGATGGAGAACTCGATACACATGAGCAATATGGTAAGTCCAGGTTTTTCTATAGATGAGGATATCATCAAAGAAAAATAAGACAAAATGATGAAAAAAAGGATGGAAGATATGATTCATGAGGGTTTGGAAGGTGGAGGGGGCATTACACAAGCCAAAGGGCATGACCAACAAATCGTAGTGGCCCTCATGATTTCTAAAGGCAGTCTTAGGAATATCTGCCTATTTCATACATATCTGGTGGTAGCCATAACGAAGATCAAATTTAGTAAAGAACTGGGCACCACTCAATTCATCCAAGAGTTCATCAATGACAGGAATGGGAAATTTGTCTTTAATGGTGAGTTTGTTGAGGGCACAAAAGTCAGGACACATTCGCCAAGAACCTTCTTTCTTCAGGACCATGACCACAGGAGAAGAGTAGGGGCTTGTACTAGGGCGGATAACACCTGTGTTAAGGAGTTCCTAAACCATTTTCTCAATTTCATTTTTTTGGGAAAAGGGGTGACTATAGGGACAGATATTGGGAGGAAGGCTTCTTGGTACAAGGGGAATGGAATGATCATGAACACCACGGGAAGGAGGGAGTCCTTGGGGAGTGGAAAAGACCACTTGATGTTTAGAGAGGATGGATTGGAAGTCTTGTGGTATCGAGGGTGTCTCCGTTGCTTGTATGGCATGGAGTTGGGAAATAACGCCAAAATGACATTTTTTGAGCAACTTTTCCATGCGATGGGAACTAATGATCTTAGGTGAACCAATGGTGATGCCTTGGAACTTGTATTGTTGGCCCTCTTGGTCGAATTGCATGGTTAATTCCTTAAAATACATGAGAATGGGTCCCAAAGTCCTTAGCCAGTCTGCACCCAACACAATATCACAACTACCCATGTCGATAGAAAACATATGATATTTCAGGTGGTAGTCACCAATTTGGAGATGAACATTTTCACAACGCCCTCCACATTTCATGGAGCCTCCATTGGCAATCATGATTTGGAAATTATTGACTGCATGGATATAGCAATGAGTTTCTTGGCCAATGGGACGATGGATAAAATTATAGGTGCTTCCACTATCAACCAGAATGATGAACTTCCTATGCTTGATGTAACCGATTAGCTTGAGGGTTTGGGGAGTAGAGAAGCCAATGAGAGCATTTAGGGAAATGACCGTTCTACTTCAGGAGGGTCTGAGGGATGGGTTATGTCAGTGGTTTCAGGTGACTCAGACACAAGGGGAGTTTCAACATCCTCTTCTGAAATATCCTCCGAGATGGCCATAAAAAGCTTTTTCTCCTTACACTTATGGCCCAAAAAATATTTTTCATCGCAGTTATAACAAAGGCCTTTGAGTTGGCGTTCAACCATTTCAGCCCTGGTCAATTTTTGGATCTTTAGTGGAGCAAAGGGGGTAGTGGGATTGACTGGTTTAGTGCGAGGAATAACGGGGGGTTTCCAGTTTTGAGAAGATACAACCTGTTGTGCTTCTTTAGCTCTTTTAGTAGCCTCCACCCAACTCTGAGGCCGAGCCATGAGGACATGGGCACAAATCTCATCCTTGAGGCCACTGATAAAAATTCTCGGGAAAAGGCATCAGACATGCCCTCTGTCCGAAAATACAGGCACTCAAAAGCAGCTATAACGTCATTCACTGTTCCAGATTATTTCAACTTTGTCAAATGGCCCAAATGGTTGGTGTCAGTGTCAAAGCGTTCATAAAGCTCTGCTACAAAGTGTGTCCAAGTAATATACCCTTGATGAGAAGTTTTTCTCCATTGCCACCATTACCAACATTCTTGATCTAGATGGAGAACACTATATCGGAGTTTGGCCATGCCATCTGTAATGTCGTATAAAGAGAAATAATGCTCCATTTGGGTTACCCAACCAGTGGGATCCAAGCCATCAAATTTGGTCACATCCACCCGTGGAAGGCGTAGGTCACGCTGAAAGTGATGGTGCTGAAAATTATGGGAATGAGAGTAAGTTTCAGCTTCGGTATGTGGAGCTGGGTCAGATAAAGGGTTTTCTGCAGGGATATGCAGCTTGGTGCAGATCATTGAAATGTCGGATTCAAGCTGGGTAGTCATGTCTTGTTTGAGTTCCTCAATTGAGGCAGTGATGGAGGAATGCATGTTTGTATTGAGGGCGACAAAATTGGCACTGAGTTGTTTCACTTCTTGTTGGGTCTCTGTGAAATTAGATTGCAAGGTATTGAGGCGAGCTTCCAAATCTTGGCTATGGGTATGGGCCATGATGACTAGGGAATCGAGACGGGGTGGGTGGGGTCAAAATTTTTTGCTGAAAAATGATATGTATGAATGTGATAAGGGAGAAGAGATCAATCCAATGGAATAGGTCTCAAATAATGGTGCAAAAATTTCCAGTTTTTTTTTTTTTACACCTGCTGAGTTAGACTCCAGTCTGAAGAATGCTGCAGTGATGAAATGCCCAAATGCTTAACGAGGAAGAAATGTGTAGTGATTTGGCAACCCGAACACAGTTGCATGGCAATAGATCTTGTCTGGTTTATTTTTTGTTTCTGTCCCCAAGGGTTAGGTATTCAAGGGTTCTACAGACAAGGGTTTGCCCTGTGCTATATCTCTCTGATATACATGCGGGGTCCAACAGTAGTACTCGACCCAATATCTCAGGGAACTAACTAAGGATGCTAGACTGTGCCCTTAGCCATACTACCCGACTACCCAGGTACTAGAGAGTATCTTCCTGAGTGTCGTTCTCGGTGGCACTATAGCAGTCAGGCGACCAATCAGTTTATCTAAAGAAGGCTTAAGAAAATCTAGGCCAATCCGTACATAGGGGTTGTTTGATGCACTACTACTTGAAGGGGTACCAACAGGGATTACAAGGGTGGCCAACAGATGTGCGCTTAAGAACCACCTGTATTTCTTGCATGTATGAATCCCTCAACTGAGGGTTTATGTGCGTAACGACAGATCTCTGTGGCTTAAAGACACTGGAATACGTCTCTACCCTGGAAAAAAAATTTAACCCACAATTTTCTGCCAAGGAAAGTTCTCTGATACCACTTGTAATATTCCAGATATAAAAAGTATGCAGAACATAAATAAAATTCTAGAAATGGCAGATGAACAACAATATAACCAGAGTAACACCACAATAATACTGAAATGATAACAGAATAATACCAGAAAGAGCACTTAGATTACTGAAAGAAATGTTCACGGGCCTCTTCAAGGGGGCAACCTCCAGTCGAGTAGAGCTCTATTACAATAATATCCAAGCTAGGGTTCTCATACCCTTGACTCCTATTTATACTAAATATTTCTATCAAAAGAACCATCTAGAGGAAGATCCTTCTAGAAGTAGAAGCTTCTATTATGTCTTCTTACATTCGACTTATTCTACTTTAATGCAAGGCCTTATTAATATTGACCGTTATTACATTCGAACATATTGTTCTACCTATGTGAGGGTGAGGTCCCTAACAGTCAATTTATAACACACTCGACCTCCTAAACCTCAATTAGGCTAATGGGGTGTCAAAATTCCTCTTATGACAAAAATATTTACTGTTTAATTAAACCTCACAGATGGATTCAAGTGAGATCTTTCCAACGACTATAACCATGCTCAAAACCTCCCAAAGTTTCTTGAACTCTCCTTATTAAATCCACCTCACTTCCACGTGGCTTACACATGGCACTTTGGCACTCGTGCCCTCCGATGTGGTGCTGATGTGGCACCTACCTAACCCACCACTTCAGGATTTCTATCCACATATGCTTAGCATCGTCATCAGCTTCACTTTGGTAGAGCACTAAATAATCAGTCCTGAACTATCCAACGACAATCCACCTATTGGGCCCCTCCTAGATCGGACGATCCTCGGGTCGATCATCTAACAACTTTGATTGTGTCAGTGATTCCAACTAGCACCAAGGTTAACGTCCAAGTCTTCGACGTACCTCACAGTGCAGGGATGGGACCCATAAGGATCCATGGCTAAGATTACATCTTTCCTATCCATCGATCAACGACTTAGATTTTCCTTGTAGCTTCTTCATCGTTGGGGTTTTCCTCCCATGGAGTTATCAACACCCCAACCAAAGTTCTAACGATGATCACTCTCATTTAAATTGGCTCAAATCCGACGTTCCTCAGGACTTGAACTCCAACGATACCAATCATGTTGACGCCTCTTACTTGCACATCAGTTAACGCTCATCCCTTTAACATTCCAAGTGTGAACAAGTGGGACTGTTGTGGGGGCTATTCGACTCTGTCAACTAGACTCGCCAATCGACTAGAAGTAGTTGGTCAACTGTGGTAGTTGGAAATGTAAATCGGTCGAAGCATCTTCTAACCGACCGACCCAGGAAGTTATGTAGTTACAACTGCCTGATAACTAGACAGATAGGAATATAAATAGACAAGCACATAAAGACTTTGATATCTTTGGCTATGAGATTGTATACATTGTACTACATTGCTATATTCATAAATACATATAGATATTTGGGCTCTCACTACTTATGTATGTCTTTGTCTATATTTATATGTGTGTATTTTCTATGTTGCTTATGTAAGGACTACTGGTAACTTTCCCTACTTTCCCTTAGACTACAACATTGGTTTCATTGCCGGTAGTTCTGAACCTGGGCATGCAGAAGTATATATAAATGATAACCCTAGAAGACATACATGAATGGTGGGAGTGCAATACTGAGAATTACATAAAAAACTTACACTAGAAGAAACAATCTTCCAGTCGCAAAAGAAAGAGCAAGATTCTTTTCAGAAACCCACGAAATATTTTTAGAAGTCGTCCATGAAGCGTTATTTCAGTACATCAACAAGTCAGGTAATGCATAATTTGATAGCCAATGAGAAACTTAGCCTCAAGGTTACAAATAGAGGACAAAAAAATTTGCACGACTAGTTCGAGAGATTTATTGAAGACAATTTTTCAGAGCAAGCCATCGAAGATTGAACATATTTTGATAGAATAAAAGAAAAATTATACACCGACTTGCACGACGGATTCTTGTGTACTGTGCCGAGACTGCTTCATAAATTCCTCCTCGACAAGGGAGTCGGTAACATCATTCAATACTGACCTCGACTAGCCACACCGTTACTAAATAGTAACTATCAAGAGAGAGAAAAAGAGTGGGAAGGATTTCTCGACGCAAAGTGAAAAGACACAAGACAAGCTTGGGATTATTCTTTGAATAAATAAAAATGGCTAGTAGTACCGACTTCGAGTAAGTCGGGGTGGCGATGGGGGGTTGGTCGAAATTGGGAGATGCCAACCTTCAATAGTTCAGATCTTCCCTGCGCCTTCGTCTTCGTCAATACTCTTGAGACAAAACTCAACTCGTCAACCTTCTACTCCTGATGACAATGCCTCTACCATCAATGGTCCAGATCTATTGGCATGTAGATCTAACGACTAGGATTTAAAGTGAAGGTCCAAAGGACCTCATCACTTAATGGGGCCCACTTTCTTCCTATCAACCAATCCCTTAGTGACACTTGTCACCATTTAGACATGTTGGCTATCGAGTTGGAAACCCACATCATCCTGACATAATCACTCCCTCCCCTAGCTTAAGTGAGGTATTATGTAGATCGACGATAAAGGATTACTCATGTCTCACACTAATCGACGAATCTAGTTGATTCTCGTTCCATATAATCATCCTCAACACTCTTGGATTGACCTCACTCCTCGTCTATCTGAGCCCCAATGACGATAGACATCACATCGACGGTCCATATATCTTCTTCATGGTCTTTAGAGGATCGATGACCATCGTTCTCTCTCAAGACCTTTATCTTCGTCGACCCTCTCCAGATTGAACTGAGGGTTAACCATCATCCTATCTCGACAGTGATGGGACTAGAACCAATGGTCCATATCTCATCAATTCCCTCTCAACAGATCTACAGTCGTTGTTACACCACTCATTTTCTTGTCGTCATTGAACTTTTACAAGGCCTGACACTCGACCACTCTCGATGATAAGTCTTTATTGATGAAGGGTTGAGATTCACTCATCCCACCTAATTGAAAATCACAAACTCTTCCGACCAATCCCATGGTTTTTTGACTGGTTAACTCACCGAATTAGGATTTAGTCATTTCTCAGGTTCTTTGAACTTGGTCTTGACCATCAAGGATTCGAAAACACTCTCAAACTATCATTGTCTCTCAACCTCGTGAACAAGGAATATTTCGCATATCTTGCAACTTTCCACAAAAAACTCAGGTCTTCCGTAAGACGCAAAGCCCTCCATTTCGCACAAGGACCTCCCTGAAACCAAGACATATACATCACTAAGTGAGTGATGTTTCGGTTCATGTCCTGCAAGATTTCCTTCAAGGGTACAAGGTTCTCAGGGACATAAACAGTCCATACCTATTCATTTTCACGGTTCAACAGGTTAATCATATCTACCACAAGAAACTCCATTTACTCAGAAGTTTCAATTCATCACACACATTTATATTTCTCATTCATTTAAACAATACAAGTATACATGATTCATGCACATTTAAACAACACAAGATAAACACTTATCTGATAAGGAAAATTAGCCAAAACCAACTGACTGAGAGAGGAGGCCTTTCCTCCTAACCTTCGGCCATACTATAGGGTGTCCTCCAACAATATTCCACCCCCGTGCCAAGCCATCATACCCCCAAGGAAACGACTTAGCTGGATTTCCAAATTTAAAATGATCCAGGAAGGTTAGTCTCCTTCCTCCTCTGAAACAACAGAAGTTTCCCCCTTCCCACTGAGTTTAGGAACTCTACAGGTTTATCAGGTGATTTCTCAATTGGATTTTATTTGCACAAGGGAGTCTCTTCTTTGCTAAATAATCCCTTAGTGACCTCCCCTTACCAGTGTTGGTTTCTATCCAGTAAACACCAAGTTGTATTCCTTCTCACTCCAGTTTGGATCCGAGTCTTCTTTTTTCAGGGTGATCGTCAATAACTCAGACGAGCTTTTTATTTTCTTCAAGGAAATTTCTCTGCTTTCATCTTATCTTCAATTTGTGCCCACAAACACCTCCGTTCGCTACCTTGCAACTCAATGAGGTTGCTGCTCACTTGTTCTTGCTCGATTAAGCTCTCCTCGAGCTTCTTTGTGCTCTTCTTGTTTTTCTCTTGTTCTTTGTTCTGATCTCTGTTTTCACATCCTCTTGTCTCCTTCCCTTCCATCTGCTCTCTATCTCCCTCTATTGCTCGTATGGTGGTGTTTTTCCACTTTTTGTCTCGTCCTTCCCAATCCTGTCAGGATTCTCGTGGCTTCCTGCAGATGTAACCTGCAGTCTACAAGTCCCAATATGAAGGGGAAAATCCATGGTGTCAAGTTGTCGGTCATTCAATTTTCCCTTCCTTCTTCAAATACAAATTGCCAACAATCATTCACTGCCTCAACTACCTCTATGAATTCTTTTACTAGTCACGTGGCTTTCTACAACTCTGGTGGGTCTATATTTATGCTTTACCAACATTCGCTGACTTGATAAACATGCTTCTTGTTTTCCTCACTAATACATCTCAACTCCTCTTCACCCAACCATTCAATCAATCCCTGCTTCATCAATTCCCTCTAGTGTACCATGGCCAATACTGTCAAGGTTATTCCCTCTCAATCACTGATTTTGTGTTTTCATTAAATCAAAACATAATTACATGCTTCATAAACATATTTACATGATGTCTTAGCATAATTACAATCTTGGGGGAAAATAGGGTGTTACACATGTGATCCCGACATATCGAACGACTTTGGTTTGTTCAATCTGATAATATAGATTAGAGGCAGGACTTAGATATGCTTGACTGATAACCTCTTCTGATCGTCCTGACTTCACCACGGGAGGACACCTGTCCTCTTCTCCACGTATCATCCTCTATCTGGCAATTCCACGTTGGATTCAAATCATCACCTTACCTGGGGAATAATGCATATGTGGCTCCCACATTGAGGTGACATGTCCACCCACCTGACATCTGCCCTTCCTCCTTGGGGTTAAGGTCCCACTAGGTGTCAAGGTTCCATGTTCGACAATATGACATTCACTATTTTACTAAATGCCCCTTATAAGAAATCCCAGATTTCCAGATATCTAGATGGTCCATGTTCCACCGCACCATTCCACCATCTAGCATCCAACTTTTCTACAAAAACTCCTTTTAGGAATTTCCTAGACTTCTATATTTCCAATTGGTTCTAGTTCCACCCCCTGATTCCACCATCTAATGCCTTGCCAAGGTGAGGTATTGACCATCCATTATTCTCCTTGATATCTGTGCCCTAAGCGTGTAGGCGGTCCTACGAATGTCGACATGGTCACCTTGTTGTTGTGGTATGACATGTGCACATTGTTGTGGCATGATGTGACATTGCCACCGTGACATCCAACATCCAGAATTTTGCAAAAGTTCTATTTAAACGAAACTTTGGATTTTTAGATTTTCGGATAATTGTGGTTTTGCTTGCTGTTTCCGACCATCCAACCTCTTGCCTACGACCTACCAACCTCTTCCCTACGACTTAGTTCTCGGCATTATTGCTTCACCCAGGTCATTCATTCAGTGAAAAAAATCGAGGGTGGTGGGATTGGGAGGAGATAACTTACATGGGCAACCTGGCCAGAAACAGCGGGCAGATCCAAATAAGCAAGCCCAAGACAATTACTGAGCTTCCCAAAGAAAATGAACCAGATGGGCACCGAGACCCCATGAGCGTATGCTCCCACAAGGCCAATCAGCGACGGGAAAGATTCGAGCAAAAATAAAAATGGGGTAAGTAAAGTTGGAAAACATGGCTGTAAAAAGAGTAGATAGGTCCTGAATTATTAGTCTGTTTTGTGAAATCCATGTATTGTGCATGTACAACCGTACAGAAGAAATTTGTTGGGTCATTAAATATTTCTGACTTCATGCACATTGCATTATTCGCCATGCTAACTGACAACCCTATACGAATACGAATGCAAGGCAGCTGGTATTCTATGAATTTGGTATAAATTTGAATTCACTTCAGTCGTTACAACTCATGAATGGCGTGGAATCTAGATAATGCTCATTCTCACAGATGTCTTTCGCACTAAAACAATTCTTCTTCTTACACATTCGTGACGATTCAGGACAAATTGAGAAATTCGTCAAAGCCATTTGTAAGGCAGGACAAATTGAGAAAGTTGTGAGTTATCAATATTGACTTTCTTCAAGTTAACTGGGGTACATTTCTGAAGTCTGCATCAATATTGACCTACTGGCACATTTATGGATATCTCATTTATATCGTGACAGTGCATTTAAGTTTTGGATTGTTGGATGGCAAAATTGGGAGAATAAATTTAAATGCAGTAGTAACTTTTTGGGTTATAGCTATTTTATCCAAATTTACATCTACTTATTTTTACTTAAAAAAAATAAAATAATGGGAAGTTTTTTAATTATAAGTAAAATTTTGTTTTAATATAATTTGTAATAACAAAATTTTCAAATTACTATCAAATTTAAATTTATTCACTATTTATGATTTAAGTTGTAACCATTTAGTAATTTCAAATTTTAGTTCTTATTTCCAAATAATTTTTTTTAATTGGGGTTCATTTTGAAAACTACATCTAATGAATAATGCATATGTTGTTAATGTTAGTGGCAAATACAAACAATTCCTTCCAATCATGTGGTCTACACTTCCATGACAAAATAAATTTTATGCAGTTGGTTAGTTTAATGAATAAAAACAACAAAATTCATTTCAATTTTTTTACCTCAATTTGATGAGGAGATGTCGAGTGCTCGACTCAAGGTTACCTACCCATGATGAAAGTAGGAACATTGTGCATGATAGGACTACAACTTCATGTAGCTTTGAGACATATTGAGGGTATGGCCGACATGCAAAGTCAAGAGTTCTGAGAAATAGACAACACAAGTTGATAGACATCCTTTAAACAAGAGCATGAGACATATGGAAGACTCTAGCAACATAGACGCAATGATGAAACTTTGTGATGCATGAGACACCAATCAAAACTCTCCATAGGGACTGGAAGAGTAACCAG
>JZKD02S0031155.1:101946-114844 GCA_000966675.3 Picea glauca
TATATATATATATATATATATATATATATATACTGGGGGAATCGACAACTCGCGGTTCTCGTACTCACGTGACACATGATCGATACCCGTCTGCTACCACTATAACCCCAGGTGTACCACACATCCCGTAAGCATGGAGCACAAGTAAAGCGGGGTGAGATCAAACTTGAGACCTCATTTACATATTTTCCTTCCATTTACATGACACATGCCAATCGGTCCACACCCCTGCGGGCTTGCTCTGTTCTATATTACATTGACTGTGCATGATCATTTACTTCACAATTGCATGCTAGACTCAGGAGCCTTGCATAATTTAATGCCTAATATTATCATGGAAAAATTGGGCCTTAAAATTACCAGACCTTATCAAGATTTATACTTGTTCGATTCTAGAAAGGTTAAGTGTCTAGGTATGATTAAAGATTTAGTTGTAAACCTTTCTCACGTTCCTATGAAAAGTATCCTTATGGATGTGGTTGTTGCTGATGTTCCTTCCAAGTATGGTATGCTTCTATCCAGATCTTGGGGTGCCAAGCTAGGAGGATCGGTTCAATTAGACATGACCTATGCTACAATTCCAATTTTTGGTGGACAATTTACTCGAATGTACAGAGAAAATAGATTGGCGTATACTATAAGTGATCCTCAAAACCCCAATAACTACCCAATCTATGTTGCTGATCAAGATTTAGGCAATTGTGTATTATCCATAGATGACGATTTTGAAGAATGTATAGAAGAAGAAAATAAAAAAATAGAAATTTAAAAAAAATATAAATGTTAGAGAAGGGATGTGGAAAATGTTCTTAGATGGTGCTTCATTCTGTGAAGGAGCCAAATATGGAGTTTTATTCATGGCACCAGGTGATGAGTATGCTATTCTTTTCTCTTATAGATTACAATGGGATGTCGATTATACCAATAATTCCCGTGAATATGAAACTTTAGTTTTAGGATTAGAAGGTGCAAGAAAATTAAAAATCGAACATTTGATAGTTTATGGTGATGCTGAACTCATTGTAAAACAAATAAAACAACAATATCAAGATAAGAATCCGAGATTGAGATCGTATAGAAATTTTTCCTAGGATCTTATAGAGAATTTCTTCTCATCCTTTAATATTCAATCTATTCCCAGAATGCAAAATCAACAAGCTGATTCTTTGGCAAAAGCTACTGCGATTTTCATACCACCTACTGTTTTGAAGCTGAAATATCATATTGAGATGAGAAATAAATCTTCAATTCCAAACAATGTTCAATATTGGAAAGTATTTGAAGATGATGAACAAATCAAACAGTTCCTAGAAATGGTAGATGAGTTTTCTGAGACCCACATAGATCAAGAAAATCAGAATGATCCTGCTTGGATTATGCAGGAAGGAGAGAACCCATAAAAGTTCCAAGATAAAATTGCAAATCACCGCATGCTCTTACTTAAAAACAATCAAATTCCCAGAGGTATGATCCTTCTAGAAAGGATGTTTGACTAGGATGATATACCTTTAAAGTCTACTTTGCGACCACAACCCGAAGAAGTTAAGGACTGTAATGTAGGAACTAATGAAAATCCCCAAATGGTCAAAATATCAAAATATCTTCCTACACAACTAAAGAGTAAATATGTTGAGTTAGTTAGACAGTATAAAGATGTTTTTGCATGGTATTATGATGATTTAAAAACTTATGATACTTCTATTATTGAACACAAGATCCCCTTAAAACATGGTATTAAGCCTTTCAAGCAAAATCTTAGACAAATAAACCCAATTCTTCTGCCAGTAATAGAAATGGAGGTTAAAAAAATCCTTGATGCAAAAATCATTGTTCCCCTAAGATACTCTGAATGGGTGGCCAATTTGGTCCATGTTAGAAAGAAGAACAAAGAAATAAGGCTCTGCGTTGATTTTAGGGACTTAAATCGGTCTTCTCTTAAAGATAACTACCCGCTCCCAACAATGGACCATGTTTTAGAGAAGGTAGTAGGGGCTAACATAATTTATTTGATTGATGGTTTCTTAGGATATAATTAGATTGTCATTCATGAAGATGATAGAGAAAAGAACGCGTTTAGTACTCCATGGGGAACCTTTATGTATGATAAAATTCCTTTTGGTTTGATGAATGCAGGAGCAACTTTCCAGAGAGCGATGGATATCACGTTCATCAGTGAGAGAGACAAGTTTGTTGTTATTTATCTAGACGATCTAGCAGTTTTTTCCAATTCTGATGAAGAACATTTGGTGCACCTCAAACACACTTTTTAAAAATACAGAAAATTTGGTTTGTCTCTTAATCCCAAAAAATCACACTTTGCCATGCAAGAAGGTAAACTTTTAGGTCATATAGTTTCAAAAGATAGAATTAAGGTTGATCCTAAACGAGTCGAGGCTATTGAACGGATTGATATTCCTAGAAATAGAAAAGAGATTCAATCTTTTTTAGGTAAGATCAATTTTTTGAGGAGATTTATTCCTAACTTTGTTGAAATAATAAAATTGATTACAGATATACTAAAAAAGGATAGCGAAGTAAAATGGACTGCAGAATCCAAAGCATCTTTCGAGCATGTTAAGAAAGCTATAGGAGAAGCACCAATATTGGTAAATCCAGACTATACAAAATAATTCTTAATCTTCTATTTTGTTTATGAACATATTGTGGTAGCAATGCTCCTTCAAAAGAACGAAGAAGGATTCAAACAACCAATAGCCTTTTTCAGCAAAAGCCTTAGGGATGCAGAGCTAAGATATGGCATGCTCGAAAAGCAAGCTTATACGATGGTGAAGGCTCTCAAGGCTTTCAGAACATATGTATTTCACTCCAAAATAATTGCTTATGTACCAACAACTGCAATTATAGATATCTTGGTTCATCCAGACAGTGATGGAAGAAGAGGTAGATTGTTGGCTAAAATTCAATAGTTTGATTTAGAGGTGAAGCGAACCAAACTAGTGAAAGGTCAATGTCTGGCAAGGCTATTAACCGAATCAAATTTTAGAGCGCTTGGAATAAATAACTTCGAATCACATGATCCTCTTCTAGATATAGAGGAAATTGACGGTCAAACACCTATAATTCATATCGAAGATAAGTTTTATTCCTCTACCTGGTATCGTGATGTTGTTACATACCTCCTTACTCTTCAATTCCCAAATGACATGACTCCTTCTAAAGAAAGAAATTTAAAGTTACATGTAATTAAGTATTGAATTATGGATGGAAAGCTATACTGGAAAGACCCTTTGGGTTTCTTGTTATGTTGCCTGATAGAATTTGAAATAGAAGGTGTCATCGACGAATTTCATGAAGGAGTATGTGGAGGACATCATGCCTGGAGAGAAACAACTTACAAAATTTTAAGGGCAGGATATTATTGGCCAAAGTTATTTACTGATATAAATTCAAGGGTCAGAGCTTGCAATTCATGCCAACTATTCGCTGGTAAGAAAAATCTCCCTGCCTTACCTTTAATTCCAGTAAAAGTTGAATATCCTTTCCAACAATGGGGCCTAGACTTCATTGGAGAAATTCATCCTCAATCAAGTGCTCAACATAGATGGATTCTAACCGCTACCGATTAATTTACGAAATGGGTTGAATCCATTCCAACTCGGAATGCTATAGACTCGATAGTAATAAACTTTTTGGAAGAAAACATCCTAGCAAGATTTGGTTGTCCTAGAAAAATAATTACTGATAATGCTCAGGATTTTAAATCTATGAAAATGATTAATTTATGTCAGAAATACAATATTATTTTAGGTCATTCTTCAACTTCTTATCCTCAGGGAAATGGGTTGGTTGAATCATCTAAGAAGAGTTTGATAACTATAATCAATAAATTTTTAACAGAAAATAAAAAAAATGGCATATTCACTTAAAGTATTCCTTATGGGAAAACCAAATTGGCACCAAGAAATCTATAGGTATGTCTCCTTTCCAATTAGTTTATGGTACTGATGTTATCCTTCTTATTAATCTTGCTCTTCCTGTGATGAAACTCTGGAAGGATGCAAATGAAGAGCCAAACGAAGTTACGAGAATAATAAATCAAATCATTGAAGTTCAACAGAACAGAGTAGAAGTGGATGATAAGCTTCAAAATTACTAGGATAATATGAAATCCCTTTTTGATAAAAAGGCCAAAGACATGGAGTTTCTTCCTGACGATTTAGTTTTAAAATGGGAATCTAGAAAGGAAGATGCAGTGAAGCATGGAAAATTTGATCATCTCTGGTTTGGACCATTCAAAATTGCAGCTGCTGAGGGAAAAAACTCATTCTCACTGAAAAATATTGATGGAGAAATTCTTGACGCTCCTATCAATGGGCGTTATTTAAAACATTTCATGCAATAGTTACATTTTAGATTTCCATTGTATATATTGGATTGGATTGACATTGACATTTTAATTCTCAATTGTTCTTTTCTTTTTGTAAATTACCCAAGTCATTTGATCATATTGTTATCACATATAGTTTTTAAGGGAAACAGGTTGTCCAAGTTCACGACCTACACAAGAAACGTCAAAGCGCAACGTTCAAAGAAATCCATTTCAGGCTCAAAATGCAAGCAACAAGCGAGATCAGTTTCAACGACAGACATTCCTCAGAATATCAGATCGGTGGTTCGTAGGAATCGGGGGTTCAAAATATTGTTAAAGTTGTTTGTCAAAGGTCTGAAGTCCTGAAACCTGAAGTGAACATGAGTCGTCTGATCTTGAGGGGGACATGTGGCAACCGATCCAAGCGTTTGGGGAAATGAGCTTCAGGAGTTTCTAAGTTAGAAGTGCATAAAACTTCCGAAGAGCCGAAGCCCGAACTCCCGAAGAAATCGTGGACCATTGATCTCAAAATCAACAGGGAACCATTGTTCTTAGCGGCAGTGCCTCCAAAAGTCCCGAAGAGCCAAAGTGCCCGAAATCCCAAAGTGCCGAAGTGCCCAAAGCCCTGAAGCACCCGAAATAACGAAGACCCGAAACACCCGAAGCCCGAAAGCCCGGAGTAAGTCTCAGCCATCCAATTCAAATGGACACACGATGCCAGATCTAGGGCTTCGAAGGAAAGCGAAGGGGAAAAAGTGAGATTTGAGTTTTGATTTTCCTGGAGCCCGAAGACCTGAAGGGATATTAGTCGTTGATCCAGGATCCATGTGTCTCCAGATCCTTAAATCCGGTTAAAAGTGCATGGAAGAGGATGAGGTTTGAGATTTGATTTTTCCAGAATCCAGAGATTCAAAGGAGATCTCAGCCATTGATTTAAGAGGATACATGGCAGTTATCAGTATGGACATTCAGCACACTCGTCGGTCATGACACCTGGCACCTGTTTGTTAGTGACACATGGCACTCAGTCCAGGCAGCCGTGGGCATATTATTCACTTCTTCCTTAGTGACATGTGTCACTTCTCTTTCATGACACGTCAACATAGCAATGGCATGTCATCCTCCGTGAGGTGTTATTGTTCAACATCAAGAATAACGTCCCCCTCCTCGAGGGCACATTTTGGTGGATTTTAAAGTTGGTAGGTGGTTAAGCTTGGCAGTAGCGCTAAATCTAGTAGGTGTGCCCAGATCGTAGACCGTGTCCAGATCAACGATCATGCTTCATTGCAGGGATGCAAATTTCTTGATCGATAAAATTATTGAGTGGTCCCACAATTGAAACCGTGGTTTGGTGAAAGTGATACGTGGCAGAAGGCGGTGGATTGCGGGCCCAAAAGAGGCGTGAGTTCAAACCGCTTTTGACGACCCCACAATCATGTGCTCATATAGTGTCTGATTCGAGAGCAACGCGTGGCCGCCCCCTAGGCACTAAGCCTCATCCTGATCTCAAGAATTCAGTTAATAAATGAAAGGACTAGAGGTTGGAACCTAGACTCACTCAGTAATTAGAAGGCACAGAGGGCCCAGCCATGGGGACAGAACCGTGAGCCGTGGTACCCCTATGGTTAGATTTTCCTACAGACCCATACCGATATGAGCTCGCATCTGATAGAGGGATACATGCATAGTCTGACAGAAGACTTCTCGAACACAATGCTTTGAATGTTGTGATGGGATCACACTCCTGATAGTCGGGGACTGATCTGAGTATAAAGAGATAGTTTTGATATTTTTTGAAGGTGGTCAACTGGTTGAGCAGAGATCCCTATTTTGTAATGTTTTGATACCATAACTGTTCTCTAGTTATGTATTGGATTTGAGCCTTTCAGATTAATAGAAGTCAGCCTCTTTTCATATCTTTGTAAAAACTGTGCTAAAACAATCGGGCATGGAGGATCAAATCGAGGGTTGTTTTTATGTTGTAATGTAGGTTTGATTGCGGCGGTATCGCGACTAGTTTTAGTCAGCTTCCTTGTGATCTTTTTCCCTCTTACAATAAATGGCTCGAGCATGGAGTATCCAGTCGAGTTGTTGTAGCTGCATGGTGATGTAGGTTTGATCATTGTGCTATTGTGACTATGTTGTTTGGACACATTTCAATGTCTGAAGCTTGAGCTTAAGAGTGATCTTGAGTCTAAGTTTTTCTTCTCCAAGCTTCTTGAAGGCCTGATGCCCATAACAATCTTGTCCACCTTTCTTACTAAGTCTTCCCTGTACTCACACTTAAACTCAATTCACTGACTAAAGTTAGTTGTGGCCCTCACTTCCTTGTGTATTTCTTGTCCAGTTCTATGTTGAACATCATTTATTGAGTTTTTTCCATTGACCTCCACTCATATAAAACCAACATCCACCAAAAAATCTGATGGGTACTGGGCTTACCCTCCCGCAATCTGAGGGTTACTCTCAGTGCTAACATTCTTGGCACATATTGGATTTAAACTGTTCTCTTCTACTGTCTGAGTTATTGACCCAGGGTTCATGTCTTTCGAGTTTCCAGCAAAGCCTCTAAAACTATCGGCCCTCCTGGTAAACCAGAAGGAAACATAGTACACCAAATGTACTGCGTAGTCTCACCCGAGATAGTTGTAAATGGGTGGCTGTAAGACTCACGTGTTTACAACCTAGGATTGAGTATGATATAGGGGTTTATTAACTAGATCCATGCACTACAAACTGTGAATGTAATCTACTTATTCCTCACGGGTGCACGTTTCCATTTCACAATTTAATTCTCGAATAACATAATCGTAATTCATAACAATATATTAACTCATTTATTAAGCATAACAATGAAATGCTGAAAGAAGCAAAGAGGTACATGCATTCATCACATTACACAGATATTACTGTGGTTCACCCCCTCCTAGGTTACGTCCACACATATTTGGCTCTTGGCTCTTTTATTATGATAGTTCTGCATCTCCAGCGCCGCGCACTTACAATTCCCTCTGATGGGTAAGATCCGTATGAGGTGAACTAGATCGCACCAGGCTCCATAGCTTGTGATCTAATCCTCAGATCTTCTTCCTCTCCTCTGTTCTAGCTCAACAACTTACAAACTTGGTCCATGACCATATTACATAACGCATCAACTCGTATCTAACTACGATAGAGTATTGCATAAACTGAACTAATACAAAAGCGAATCAAGCTCTCTATGATACATGTGTATCTCTATTTATATATATCAGGCTCTTCAGCCGTTTTACAATGTATTAACAAAACACTAACCCTACTGACGTTAGGTCTTCATCCCATGCACGTGTTTTTTTCTTCCTCCAACTATTGTTTTCCCTGTGCACGCTTTCTTGCATGTGTGCATGCTATTACCTTCTAGCTGTTACTTCTGTTTCTACACGCTTTCTTTCTCACGATCCTCCTTCTTTCCACTTCGGCCTGGTGCCAACAGTCCCCCAACACTGACATGTGACTCATCCTGAGTCACCTAATCCTTCTGAGCTTCTTTGATCTCCTTGGTGATCGTCTGGATATTTTCCTTGAGCTCTACTGCTTTTTTCAGTGCCTGCGCGATCTTCTCCTTGATGGTGTCTACTACCTGAACTGCCACTTCATCGATCAACAATCCTGCACATTCGGTCTGGGTATGTGATATTTGTATTCTAGCTCCTTCTTCTTATGCGAGTATTTCTGCTACCTGTTCCTGTAGTGGTTCTATTTGAGCCTGACGCTCCTATTTTTGTGTTTGCGTAGTGATAAGTTCTACCTGTATCTTCTTTATCTCCTGCGTCCCTTTGAATCGTTCTGGGATTGGTATGGTATTATGACTTTGTTTAGTTCTTGGATCGTTGCATTGATCCTTTCCTCTTCCTTGTCCCAACGTTGGACCTGTGGATCCTCCTCCAACCTTGTCCACAGTTGTTCTTCTTTATTGAGCAATTCGAATGTTGTGCTAACCTACTGTTCCATCTCCTGCAACTGCACTATTGCTTCCTGATTCCTTTTCTCCTTCACTTCCAGTGGAGTGGTTGGTGTGAGATGTTCACGGAGATTCTCGATCTCCTTCTGATGTTGATCAATTGCCTGCGCAATCTGGTCAATCTTTCCTGCTACCGAGAGTTCATTCCCTTGCGCGGTGCTTGGGAGTTTTTCAAAAACTCATCCCACTCTTCATTCCAGCTCATTTCTACGTTCTTTTTCCTCCTAAGTTTCGATCTTGGCCTGCTCACAGACTTTTCCCAGGGCCTCACACTTAGTTGTTTCTTGTTGTAGCTCGACTTAGTTTTTATGTGCACGAGACTGTACCTCGTGGTCGACGCTAACTTGCAATTTGTGTAGTGCCTTTGATGGCATCCATGTCAAGACTATCTGGATGTGGTCCAAATCCTTCAGGGGTGTCTGCCCCATGATTTCATCCATGCGCAACATGTTAGGTTTGATGTAGATCGTTGCATTTGTGTGTGGCATGGGGTGGACTGGGTCTCGTTCCTCTACCTCCACTCTTTCTTTGGCCTATATTGTCGGTGGCTCTATGCCCCTGCTGCTTCTTGTTGTCTGTGCTTCCCCAAATTTCTTGAGGAACTGTCCCATTTCCGCCAACACTTTTTGTAGTTTATCCCTGTGATGTGCTTCATGATCAAAATCTTCTGCTAAGCAATCCTAGACCATTCTGGCGATCATTTCCTCGTCTTCCTCTATGATCGTATAGTTTGGCGATGCTCGTTGCGCCTTTGATTTCTTGTGCATGCCTGCTTCCTGGGAGACTGTTCTCTCATTTCCCCCTGGTTCCTGTGTGATGGGGTTTGGGGCGGTCTCCCTTGCTCCCTTAGCTTGTTTCAACTGTCCGTTGGTCGGCTGTGTAGTCTCTTTCTACCCCTTCTGGGTCCCTATCTGATTTGACCCTTCGTCTGCCTGAGTCGGCTTGTTTTGGCATGTCTTTGGTTTCTTGGGCACTAGGACTTTTGGAAGATGTGTTTTTGCCTGTGTTGCCTCTCCTTCTGCTGTTATTTCCAGTACTTCCTGGGTAATGGCTGTGATCCTCCATTCATCAGGCCATTCAATGATGACCATTTCGTAATCATTGTCTATTTGGATCCTGCCTTGGTTGTATCCACATTGTTTGTCTTGTGTCCCGAAAATTGGCGATGTTTGCATATCGCGTGATAGCCTCTGGTGTTATTCTCCATGATCGACTGATGGATTCCTATATATCCTGTAGGTATGATTCGAATATGACCCCGTTCTCCCTTTTATGCCTGGTCTGTGGCTCATATCTCATTAATAGGTATCTCGCTCCCGCTGGTTAGGGTCTAGTGAAAAAAATTACATACTCTGGTTCCCGCCATCCCATGAAGGCTATTATGGTGATCAACCATGAGTAATGGAATTTTGTGCCTAGATCCTGCGCATCCTTGCATTCCACCTAAAACAAATTCAATAGATATGGCACCCAGCTCATAAAGGTGCCTTCTGCGCACTGAGCTACAACTGCAATGACTCCTATTGGTACTTCCTCTTTGCAACATTTTCTGAGTAAATTGCAAGATAAGATCTTTGCTCCCAGTTGTGTAGCTGTGTTGTTGATTTGTTTAATTATGATGCCCCTCGTTCCTCTGGCGATGCCATATTTATTATTCATCTCTTCTGCTAATGCTTTCTCTTTGGATTTGTCATCCAGAATCAACGTGAGATCCATACCTCGAATGGGTAGTCCTGTTATCTGTGCGATAAGATCAACAGTTATGGGGACGGGTTTATCCAGCCATATATCCCCTCCATGCATGACTGCTAACAACTGCTTGATGCATGTTGTCGCGTACTGGCCTCTGCCAAAATGTGGTAGCTTCATCAAACCTAATATTCATGTTCTGTCTAGCCCAACTACCGACTGGTGTGGCTGGCTAATCATTTCTCCAAGTTGGTTTACGGTTATGGTCTGCATAAAGACTCTCTGTGCAAGTTCTAGGAACTTGGTTTCATCTGATACGTCATGGTCGGAATACATGAGCTTTGCAACCTAACCCAGTAGTTGTGGTTCTACCTGTACTCCCTCTGGTATGCGTGGTAGCATAATTTATTCTATAGGTTTCTTGTGAGGTGAGCTCGGTATCTGAACTATGTCTTCCTACTGTGGTGGCTATTTGGAAGTTCCATCAACTTTCGATTGTTCCCCCATCAGCCATTCTGGCCAAGCCGAGGTAGTTCCAATAGTCTCCTCTATTGGTTGACCTAGGATGGGTGCTTGCGACTTGTTTGGTTGCACTGCTGCTCCCAGATTCTATGCCATTTCGTTGACTTCCACAACTGCTTGAGTTCTTTCTAGTTGCACTTCTTGTTGGGTTTCCACTTCCTCGTTCTGAGGCTCCTGCGCTGCTGCTAGCGTATCCTCTTTCATGGCCTTTGCTTGTGGCTGCTGAATCTCTTCTATTATCAGTGTAGGGTGCATTGGTATCACCTCTGGGGATGGGATCTTGTCGATATCGACGATATCTGGCTGCTGCTGCACATTTTTCTGCAGCGGTCCTCGTGATCTAGTTTGAACCCTGGTCGGTCTTGCTGTCTGGCCTGGTTTTTTTGCCTTCGGTGGTGCCATAGTGGTGACTGTCAAACATTTGCTAAGTTCGAATGAATTTGGTGAACTCAGTGGTCTCGCTCTGTTCGTTCTGGCTGCTATTTCTCTCTCTCTGTTCTCCTTTCACGAATAGACCATTTTCTCCCTTGCTCACGTGTTGTATGGGCTTGTCATGAGGCTTGTCGAGGACACTTCCTCCATGATGTGATTAATGCACCATAATTGTGGATTCAATGCATCTGTGGCAGTTTCATACTTGCCATTACACTTGCTTTGCCGTCTCCAGTTGGCACGTTTAACGTGATGTTCCCTCAGTCCTTGCTGTGCTTTAATTCCGCTGAGTGTTGTCCTGTCATAATGCTTTTGTCGACTTTTTGTTTCCTTCTCGTTTTTCTTTGGTATGTAACTGTTGTCCTTTCCTTTGCTGAATTTATGTTTTGAATGTCACGTGGCCTTTCTCTCTCTGGTGTGCTATGCGCTTTTTAGTCTTGTTTCCTTTTTGTTCTCGTTTTGATTTTTTTTTCCTACTGCGCAGTGGGTGGTCGTTCATCCTTGTACAACTTCAGTCGGATCCCATTAATCATTCATCTGAGGTCTCCGCCTACTAAATCTCTTAACTGTACATCTCCTTTATCTGTGATAGATTTTAATTCGTATGGTCCTAGCCAATGCATTCTAAGCTTCCCTGGGTGCTGAAACAATTTGCTGTCATAGAGCAATACTAGATCTCCTTCCTTGAATGTCTTCTTTTTAATGTGTCGATCGTGCCAAGCTTTGTCTCTAGCTTTCTGCACTTGTTGATGGAATCCTACCAGGATTCGGTCTTCCTCCATTGAAAATAACTGATTCATTCTTTCCTGTACTGCGCCTCGTTCTATCATTTGTGTGATAGCTGCTACGCGTAAGTTGGGTACTAAAAATTCTAATGGCACTACTACTACTTGGCCATAGACTAGTTTGAATGGTGTGTGCCCTGTCAACTTTTTGCATGTAGTCCTATACGCCCATAATACTGTTGATACTTTGAGGTCCCATTCGTCTTTGTTGACGTTACAAATATTTCTTAGTGTGTTCTCCAGAATTTTGTTGAAGGCTTCTACTGTGCCATTTGCCTGTGGGTGATATGGTGTTCTCTTCTGGTGATGAACTTCAAACTCTTCGAGCATCACATAGATGGTGCTACTTATGAAGTGTGTGCCTTGTTCACTCATCAAAAATCTTGGGCACCCAAATTTGGTGATCACTTATTCAAACAAGAAGTGTGCAACTGTCTCTACGCTACAATATTTCACTAGCTCGGCTTCCACACATCTTGTTAGGTATTCTGTCACTGTGATAATGTATCTTTCCCCTGTCCTTTTGGCTGGTGGGTTAATGGGTCCCACAAATTCTATTTCCCATTTATCAAACGCCTGTAATGTTACTTGTGGTCATAGTGGCATCTTGTCTCTTTTGTTGGGTTTGCCTACCCTTTGATAGACATCGCATATCTGATAGTATTCTTTCAAGTCCTTGTGAATCATTAGCCACCATAGTCCTACACATAGTACCTTCTACGTGGTAGTTTTTCCTGCATAATTCTCTCCCGCGATTCCCTCGTGGGATTCTGCTAAAATTCTTGGTCGTTCGTGCTCTAGCACGTACCTTCGTAAGATGTTGTATGCACCCATCTTGTATAGATGTCCTGCGATTAGTTGATAGTCAGCTGCGCGAACTACCAGGTTCTTCTTCTACGCGGTGGTATATTCTTGCAGCACAATACCTGTGCTTAAGTACTGGATGATATCTATGAAGTAATCATCAACAATCTGTACTGAGAATAACTGTGCATCCAGAAATATGTCTTCTACGTTCGTAGGTTCTTCTCCATTTGTGACCCTTGGCAGGTGGTTAGGTCCTGCATTCAATTTTCCTGGTTTAACTATTACTTCAGAATCAAATTCTTGAAATACAATAACCATCGATATATTCCCCCC
>JZKD02S0031155.1:114889-139979 GCA_000966675.3 Picea glauca
GTGATCTGTAAACATATTAAAGTATTTCCCCAATAGGTAATGTCTGAACTTCTGTAGTGCATAGACCATGGCTAGGCCTTCTCTTTCTATCGTGTTATAATTTTGTTCTGATTCAGACAGTTTTCTGCTTGCGAATGCTATCGGATGATCCAAGTCTCCCGCTCTTGGCTATGCTAATATAGATCCAAGTGCTATCGTTGATGCATCTACATTCACATGGAATGTCTTTTCCCAGTTTGGAAATACTAATATCAGTGCGGTAACCATATTTTCCTTCAGGGTATCCAAACTGTGTTGACACTCATCGTTCCATTGGTATTTGGTATCCTTCCTTAAAAAATTTTCTATTGGTGCTGTGATCTACGCATATCCTTTGATGAATTTCCTGTAGTATCCTAGGTGCCCTAAAGTTTCTCTTAGCTGTCAGACTATTTTTGGTGCTGGTAAGTTAACAATGATGATGATCTTGGCCAGATCCACTAACAAGACTTATTTGCATACTATGTGGCCCAATAGTATCCCAAACGGTGTTCCAAATATGCATTTCTTGATATTCAGTGATATCTGGCACTATCTGCATCATTCTAACATTAGTCGTAAAACTTCCACATAGTTTTTCAGCAGACTGTAAACTGTCCAGTCATCTAGGTATACTTCGAGGAACTGATGGATGAATTCCTTAAATGCTGTGATGACTACTATGGAGAATATTGTGGGTGCATTCTTTAGTCCGAACGACATGACTATGTACTGATAAGATCCCCATTCCATCGCAAATGTGGTCTTGTGTCTATCCTCTCGTGCTATCTTAATTTGATAGTAGCATGAGAATCCATCAGTGAATGAGTAAGCTTCATGTCCCCCCACATTCCCTAATACTTCATCCGTGAACGGTGTAAGGAATTGGTCGTGTAGGCATGCATCATTCAACTTCCTCAAGTCGATGCATATCCTAATTCCTCTTCCTTGTTTCTTGTCCTGTACTACCATCAGGCTTATCCATTCTGATTCTTCAACTGGTTCGATGATGTCGGCTTCCCGCATCCTATCAATCTCATCTTTCACTTTCTATTTATATATGGGGTTAAGTCTATATGGTCACTATCTTATAGGTCTCGCTTCAGGTTTGAGTGGTATCTTAATTTCTCCCAGTTCCCCTGCTATACCTTTCATCTCTGTAAATGTTGTGGGAAAAAGGTCGCTATATTTGCACAACAATTATGTGATGCTTTCTACTATTTTCTCATTCTAGTAGTCTCCAATGCTGGACATTTTGGGCTGCTCAGCTATCCCGATGTTAAATTTCTTTACCTTGAATTGCGCAACAATGACTTCTGATTCTATGGGTGGTCCTTCCACATATCTTATGCATTATACTTGTTTGATCTGAATATTGCGTGGGTCATCTTCATGTGGTGCTTTCTCTTGTACATGATAACATGATAATAGTTCCTTGACTATCTATTTATTCCATTGTTTCTCTTCTGTGATAAATTCTATTTCCGGTTCTTCAATGAATATTACTCTGATTCGTTTGAGAGCTGCGTCTATGTTGGGGTTCTCATGCTCGAATGAGAAAGTGATTGTGAAGTTTTGTTGCAATGTCCTCCATATTGTAGTTCCTTTACACAATTCCTGGTCTATGTACTAGTTTGTTGGTATGCCCTCTAAATTATGTATGAAGTGATGAGGCCATTCCTCTGGTGGCGTCATTTTCCACAACGTTTTTCACTTCGCCAAGTGTTCCGCTGGTGCCTCTTGTCCTTGGTATTGCTGTTGTTTGTTGTATTTCTGTTATGTGTCGAACCTTATGCGCAGTAAGTGATTACATTGATACCAGTCTGTGATGGTCTCTTTATGTGCGCCCCACCATATTACGGGTGTGGCCTTGAATGCTAAGTCAAGTGTTGACAGTCATTGGTTCTCTAATACTTCATCTTCGTATTGTGTCAAGAATTTTTCCAAATCATTTAGCCTGTGGAAACTGGGTGGTTATCTGATTTCTGTGCCTACCCATCTTACTGTGCGGTCTATTCTTGCACATCTTCATGTGGATACTTCATGTAATCTCTGCTGCCAGTTTTCTAACCTGGTGTCTGAGTCTATTGCACATGAAGTAATGTTCTGCCAACTGAGTACCCCATTTGCAGTTGGGTTTACGTAATCCTCATCGCGCGCAGTTGTTCTGTATATCTAGACGATCTCCTCTAAGTCCAGGCAAGTGGGTTCTACGAACCTCTCCCCTTCCGATGGATCTAGTGGTGCTATGACCCTATATTCTCCGGATTCAAATGTCATTTTCCTGGTTTTCAAATTGATTATGGTCTTGTTGTCAAAATCCCAATCCAGACCAAGTAGTGTCGGGTAAGGTGTTGTGTCGTCTACTATTTCAATGACTTCAAAGTCTTCTTTAGTGCGCACTCCATCGAGGTCTAATATTACTCCTTTCAATCTACCTATTGGTAGGACTCTATGCTAGTTTGCTAGTTTTAATTGGACATTTGAGTATCCCAGTGTTGGCTCTCCCATGCATTTCCAAGTCTTCTTGGGTAGAACATTCAGTTCGGATCCTAGGTCTAGTATAATGTCTCGCATATTAAATCCCCAATGTTAGCATTTAGTCTAAATTCCCTACTTGTTCTTCTTCTGGTGTGTAGGTGATTGGCATTTTTTGGTTTTAGCTTCTCTTTCATCTCGCTGCTACATTTCTCTAGTATGTTTTGCAATATTTTCATAGATGAAGGATCACTTAATACTTTTATGCATGATTTCAAAAATCCTTTGAGTGTACTTACTTGTCCCTTGGGCTGCATTTCGTTGGTATAATCCAATGCTAGAGACATCTCATATTCTGGGGCTTCCTTGAATGGTTGTGCAGTTGAAGTCGACGCTATGTCCTCCTTTTGAAATTCTTGTCTGGCTTCCTTAAAAGCCTCCTTTTCTTTTGGCACGTCAAACTTCTTTTGTGGTTCAATGTTCTTATTTATCCATTGGTTCTTTGGTGGTTCCTGTCAAACTACGTCACTTCCTGTTTTCGTTCCTCCACGAGTGACCATATTGATTTTTCATTCGTCATCCCTAGATTCAGCTGAAATCCACTGGACATTCTAATTGTTTTGATTCCTCTTTTCCTGGATCTTTACTAGTAGTGTCAGACATTCCTCTATATCGTGGTCCGATGCACGAAAATACATACAAGTTGCTGGTGGAAGTGGACATTCTCGTGTGTAATGTCCCAGTTGCTGACAATTGTGACATGTGACGGGTCCTCTACCACATCTGAAACCTCTTCTGGACCATCCTCCCCCTCGGTAGCCTGCTCGGTCACCTCTCGGTGTGTTATACTGTGGTGCCTGATTATACTGCACGGTATTGTACTAGGGTTGTGCAAGGTTATACTGCGGATGCAATTTATTGTATGGTTTCTACGCAATATTATACTGCTACTGCATAGTGTTGTATGGAGCTGGGGTTTGATTGAACTGTGGTGTTGCTTGCCCAGTCATCATTTCGACCCATACCCTGTATGCATCTGATGTTCTTTCCCACATCAGCTCCATAGTTTTGCAATATTTGTGTAATGTTCCTGACTTGGCTAGTCTAGGAAATGTTGTTAATGTGTATGTAGGATCTATTGTTTACAACATATAAATGCTCATACAAATAATAAATGTGACAAAGGACTGTAGAGTTTGTATTATGATATCTCTGCGGACTACAATAGGCCGAATGCGACTGAATAAAATAAAAACACTCGGCTAGATTAGAAGACAAAGGGATCTTAGCCGGAATACAAATAAGAAACTAAAAGATAATACCCGGAATATGTGAGTGCTACGGAATCAATGGGTGCACTAGGAATATGGAAGCTCTGACGGTAACTGCTGGAAGTCTAGAAAGTTTTCCCTGGGAGGTATACTTCTCGAAATGGCCTGGAAACTGTCCCAAATGATGCACCCTTCTCTAGTCCTCAGTACTGGTATCTGTCAGACCCCTCTGCTGATGATTCTAGACCCCAGATGGATACCCCTGGGGAATGCGCCCCTCTTCTTCTAGAAAAATGTGTCCTAGTGATTCCACCATCAGAATTGGATGAGATATGTCTCAAAATGATCACCTTGGTATACTGGGAAATGGGTCGGAAGGGTTTCCCTGAATCTAGTCTGATGCTCGCTCTGGAACCCCAAATGTGCCTGCCAAAAGTGTCACACGTCCAAGTCTCGAAAATGCATCCCAGTTGATTCCTCCGTCGGAATCAGATGAGGAACTAGGAAAAATATCCACCTTTCCCTCCTCTCAAATGGGTCAGAGGGAAATATCAGAATTCCCCCTAGATGGGGTAAGTCGACCCAAAACCCTCTCAGAAGTTGTGACCTCACTCTGGATGAATGCGCCCTTGCTGCTGAACACTATGTAACTGCTGTTGAAGAATGATGGAAGACCTGAATGATCTTCCCGGTGACTAGGGTGTGTCTCTCAACACCGAAATCAGCCAACCAGTGTCTTCGTCCTGGAATCCACTGAACTATCTCTCCTGAGATGCGCCTCTCTCCTCAATGGCAAGTCATAATGTTCATAATGATGAATTAGGTTGCTGGCCCTTCTCTTATATCTTTTCTAAACCCTAATTCATTGTTGACCTTTTCCCTCCAAGTGAATTTTACTTTATTGTATTATTCCTTGATTAAATCACTTAATTAAATAATTAATTAACCATTTTACGTCTAAAAAGTGATTTATCCATCCTTATGGCTTCTCTAGCCACTAAAAGTCACTTATCATCATCTTATCCTGTAGTTCTCTTCTTCCTGATTCCGATGAGCTATCACACTAAGAGGTTTCTCCAAGAAATATGCCCATTATGACCTTCTTAGTGAATTTAATTAAGATATGACCCATAATAACCCAAAATTACAGAAATCATCGGAATGCAACGAAACCAAAGCCAAGATGTGAGGAATGGATCATGATGATGAACGATGCAATTCAGGCCCAAATAAACCCCTAAATATCTCCCGAACTCTCTGTCACCCCTATCTGGCTACTCGAGTAGGCATAACACTCTGAAATGTTGTAATGTTAAATGTCCCAAAATGGGGACATTACAGTCTTCCCTGCCGGAAGATTGCTTTTCCTCAAGCAATAAATGAATCCAACTACATATGATACTGGGGTCCCGTATCCACCTGTGTGACACAAGGTAGACTCCCCTCAAGATGTGGTCTCTCCAAGTGCTCACCACGCATGACACACACATGCTCTTGATGAGTAGAATGATCAATGGCCAAAGAATCTCAGTCAACTCCCTGAGCAACCACTCTAGTTGAAACTCAACTCCATCAAACATTGAACTACCAAGCACTCCAATCCCTGGATCCCATATCAAAATGTGAACTGCAATGCCTCGTGAGATATAATCCTGTAACATATCACTACCATGAGTCTCCTGCAAATAACACACAGTCTCAAACCGAAATGAGTCTATCCTACCAGACCATACCAAACCCAACACGACCCCCACCAATTGAACATGATGCTGCCGTAGTGAGGTACTACAAGACCTCAATGAATAACCAACCAGTGACGTGCTCTCCCCAATACTAAAACTCAATGGAAAATCAAGGTGACTTCCCCCTGCAAAGGTCCGTTCGTCTCCACCAGTCAATGAAATGCCCAACCCTATAATCCTAGGGTTCCATGCTAGTCTCTGACAAGGACCATTATGCTGATGCTGCTCTACTTTGATCATGACTGTATGATCAAAGTATCCATTCTGGATCCTCCACTCTTGGATCCTCATAAGATGAAACAAGCTATTGACCAAATGGACTCCTGGATCCCATGTCAAATTTGGAAGTTCATCACTTCCAATCCCCACTAATTGTTGATGTGCCCTACTAGTAACTGTTGAAATCACTCCACCCTCATCCTAATGAGAGTCTGAATATGTAGAAACCTTTGAGATATCCTCTGTCCCATGGCCTAGTATACTCTCCATCATGCACAAGGACTCAACTATCTACCCCTGATGATCCACCCCTATCTTGATGTATGAAATCAAGACACTCCTATTAGGTGGTCTTGGCCTACCAACTCTCCATGCCCCTTGCCACTATCTAGATCCCCCTGTGCTACTATCAATGATGAAAGTATCGAGAAAGGCCATCATAAATATCTACAACCAACTGTAGGACTAGAAAGTAGCATATGCTTTGGTCAATCCAAAGGTCTTAACCAAAATCTCGTCCATCGACACCCATGGTAAATAATCACTTGTACTCATCACTGAAAACCAACCATCGTGTACAACAGTAGGTATCTCTAGCAACTGTGGGTCAATCATTCTCCATTCATCATCACTCACGCAACTACTGCTATGGTGAAGGTGATCTGTCAGATCTGTATACTACTGCAAGGGAGAGGAATCTCCATGCTCTACTGAGTACATCTCCTCCCTGCCATCCAGTGCGTCCCCCTAAATCCCACTGTACACCTCTGTATGTCTCTTTGAACTACCACTCATCAATGTGTGCCCATGCATACTCATGTGATCTCTTGTATACACCTGCAACATCATGGATCCTGGGTGTACTACGGGGTCATCTTCTACATGAAGGTCAACCAATCCTGGAACATAAATGGAAGTGTCCTCAGAACTATCCCTAGCTCTGGAATCCCCATGTGTATGTGTGTTCCCAACTATCTCAACACCCCTCGTGAAGGGTGGTCCCTATGACCTATGGATATCCTCATGTATCTCTGTATCATATCTCTCTATACTCATCAGTGATCCGCGGTACTCCTCATGCTCCTCCCTCAACTGGTGCTCCACTTCTAAACCACCAACATCCTCTCGCAATGTGGCTGAGGGATATATCTGACTCTCTGCTGAAATAGGTGTAGTGGATATTTGTCTAGTTTCCTCAAGGAGCTCCTCTGATATGGACTCTGATTCCTGAAGGGTTTTCTATGTGCCTCCCAAGAATCTCTGTGTGCTCACCAACTCATGAGTGAGTCGGTCCACCTCAACCTCCTTCTCCCTCAGTTCCCTATGAAATATCTCGCCAACCTCCAATAGGTAATCCCTATCCATCAACAACTGCTAGTAGTCGGCCCTCATCACAATCACTCTCTCCCTTAGTGTATGGAAGTCATCAATGACAAGTCCCCCATCTAAAATATCCTGTGCCATCGAGGCCCTCCAACAATAACCTACCACCAATGCATGTGTATCATCAATGCATCTAGTGGCGGCCATGATCATGTTCTCATTGATTCTCAACTGTCCTGCCAAGTGTTGTGACTCCTGGTCACAATCCCGTTGAGGTGCTACCTCACGCCTCTCACTACTAGTGTCAACAATGGAATCCCCAACAACACACTCCTCAAAATATAAGGCACTGAACTGCCCACTGTCCCCTTTGCTACTAAGTCCTCTTGTATGCCATTGCACGCCATCACCAATTGCCACCCCTATATGAATCACACCATATCCTGTATGGGCACCTGTATCCTCATGTGCACTCACCCTACTAATATCATCTACACCTGGATCCCATACAGATGTGTCTAGACACGTGCTATGGTCATTCTGATCAATAAGGAGTGCATCCTCATCACTGTAGATTGATCCTAGGAGTAAGTGTCCTAACAAGCTATCGATCTCCACAACTCGGTCCATCAATGGAATCTCCAAGAGTGGTGATTCACTCTCCTCATAATGATAGGTATGTGTAAGGTCAAATATCTCCAAGCCATACCTCTCCTCCCGGGTTTGTAGATCCATATGTTCCTTGTGTACAATCCCCACACAAGGCTCCTCTACCATATCAGGAATGCCACTGATATTCTCATGTGTCGTAGCTAGCATAGGTGACTGAGAAGATGAAAAATGTGGTTCACTCATCATAGGAAGATCATCATTATCCATACATGACTTGCTGGAAGCCATGTCTACACCCACCGGTAGTTCATCCAACCTCGTAAGCTCATCATGTTTAAGTGCCAACACATATGAATCCTCACAAGTGTCACCACTATGTTGAAGTGTTGGATCCTCAACAATACCTGATGGGGAAGATGAAGGATATGCACTATCATCCAGCCCATCCAATTGTCCCTCAGATGTGCAAGAGTCACTAGCCTTATCAGACTTCTCTAAATAGGCATCTATGGTTTCATTCACATGCATCTCTTCATCCTCACTGTCATAGTGCACCTCAACAATGTGCACCTTCCCTTTACCCTTGCATCAGTGATTTGGCTTCCAAGGAACTTTGCAACTGTAGCAACGCTCCCTGCATATAATGGGTGTAGGATCCATCTGTTCTCCTGTCAATTCACTCGCTGGTAATTATGTATCTAGATCCTTATCTGATTTTCCCCTTAGGTTGGCAGGAAAACCAGCTCTGATACCACTATAATGTTCCTGACTTGGCTAGTATAGGGAATGTTGTTAATGTGTATGTAGGATCTATTGTTTACAACATATAAATGATCATAGAAATAATAAATGCGACAAAGGACTACAAAGTTTGTATTATGATATCTCCGTGGATTACAATAGGACAAATGCGGCTCAATAAAATAACAACACTCGGCTAGATCAGAAGACAAAGGGATCTTAGCCGGAATACAAATAAGCAACTAAAAGATAATACCCGAAATATGTGAGTGTTGCAGAATCAATGGGTGCGTTGGGAATATGGCAGCTCTGATGGTAACTGCTGGAAGTCTGGAAAGTTCTCCTTGGGATCTATACTTCTCAAAATGGCCTAGAAACTATCCCAAATGATGTGCCCTGCTCTAGTCCTCAGTACTCGTATCTGTCGGACCTCTTTGCTGATGAGTCTGGACCCCTGATGGATATCCCTAGGGGAATGCACCCCTCTTCTTTTGGCAAAATGCATCCTAGTGATTCCACCATCGAAATCGAATGAGCTATGTCTCAAAATGACCACCTTGGTCTACTGGGAAATGGGTCGGAAGGGTTTCCCTGAATCTGGTTTGATGCTCTCTATGGAACCCCAAATGTGCCTGCCAAAAGTGTCGCACGTCCAAGTATGGAAAATGTGTCCCAGTTGATTCCTACGTCGAAATTGGATGAGGAACTAGAAAAAAGATACGCCTTTCCCTCCTCTAAAATGGGTCGAAGGGAAATCTTAGAATTCCCCCTGGATGGGGTAAGTCGACCCAAAACCCTCTTAGAAGTTGTGCCCTCACTCTAGATGAATTCACCCTTCCTGCTGAACACTATGTAATTGCTACTGAAGAATGATGGAAGACCTAAATGATCTTCCTGGTGACTAGGGTGTGTCTCTCAACATTGAAATCAACCAAATTGTGTCTTCCTCCTGGAATCCACTGAACTATCTTTTCTGAGATGAGCCTCTCTCCTCAATGACAAGTCATAATCTGCATAATGATGAATTAGGTTGCTGACCCTTCTCTTATAGATTTTCTAAACCTTAATTCACTGCTGAAACCCTAATTCATTGTTGAACTTTTCCCTCCAAGTGACTTTTACTTTATTGTATTATTCCTTGATTAAATCACTTAATTAATTAATTAATTAACCATTTTACGTCTAAAAACTGATTTATCCATCCTTATGGCTTCTCCGGCCACTGAAAGTCACTTCTCATCATTTTATCCTGTAGTGATCTTCTTATAGATTCTGATGAGCTATCACACTAAGAGGTTTCTCCAAGCAATATGCCCATTATGACCTTCTTAGTGAATTGAATTAAGATATGACCCATAATAACTCAAAATTACGAAAATTGTCGGAATGCAACGAAACCAAAGCCAAGATGTGTGGAATGGATCGTGATGATGAACGATGCAAGTCGGGCCCAAATAAACCCCTCAATATCTTCCAAACTCTCTGTCACCCCTATCTGGCTACTCGGGAAGGCATAACACTCTAAAATGTTGTAATGTTATAATGTCCTAAAATGGGGACATTACACTTTGTCGTCGTGGCCTACTAACTTAAAAAAGGTGCAATATGAATTCTTCAGAACTGTCTGGTATTTCTGCATCATTGTGTAGTGATAAGTGTTGTGACCCAGTTTCTTGCATATTTTGCACCATAACCCTCCCTATGGTAGCAGATTTGGCATACCTATTGCCATATACTACACAAATGTTGGGCATTCGTTCTTGTGGTGTCCTTCCATCCTACACGCGGTGCACCAAACGACTTCTCGTTTGTCCTTGTTCTTATTTTGGTTCAGCTGAAATTTTAGATTCTTCAAATCCTCCTTCAATTCCTCAATAGCTAGGTTCGTCTGCTGGTACTGGTTCTATTCCAGTTGCAAGGCTTCCTGCAGAGCCTCTACCTGCGTTTGAAATTTATGTTGTCGTAGGGGATATTTTAAGTGTGGGAGTAGTGAGTTTACAAACAGGTGTCGATGTTGCATCTCGGTCATAAGGTATTTTAGTTTTCCTTTTAGTCGCTTGAATCTATGATCGATCTCCCATACCGATTCTCCTAGTTTCTATCTTATTTCAATCATCTCGTTCATGTACTGATCCTCTGAGCTCAGCTTTTGGAACTCATTAATCAATAGCTTCTTAATGTCTTCCAGTGTCCTCATCATCCCAGGGAACTATTCGTGTCTAGACTCATGTACCAGTCTAGTGCACGGTCTCTTAGCGTAATCACTAGCTGCGTGAGTTTGGTATCTTCATCAGTGATGTGTTTTGCCTCCCAGTTATTTTCACAAATGAACAAATGCTTCTCAGGGTCTTCTGCTACTTCTCCTTGAAATTCTGGTAATCTAATAGTGGGATCATGTCCAGCCATTTTGAATACTGAGCTACTACCTCCTCCGCGCGGTGTAGATACTTGACCAGTGCTGCCAGAACTAGTTCCTCCAATTGTTTCTCCTAATGTAGATGTACTTCTTGCTGTCGGACTTCCTCCGAACTTCAGTTATCTAAAAGGTGGTGTTCTCTTTGTTGTGTTAGTCGCACATGGGTTTGTGGGTTCCACACTGACATTAATATGGATAGGATGGCTACCTTCTCCTCTCATTCTTAGGCCTCTCATCTTCCTCTCATATGTTTCACGCAGGATTTCATCAATTTGCTCCATAGCTCGAAGATCCTCTACCTCTTCCTCATCGCTCGCCAAGACCTACCTCGTAGCTATGACTCCCTTCTTGGTATTCACCTTATATTGGTAGGGTACTCCGCTACACATCATTCCTGATGATGCCAATATCCACTTGATTAGGTTATCATCCATCGTGATTGGGTCCAAGGGTTCCTCCTCCTTCTTTCCTTTATCCTCACCTCCTTCCATTTATCCTCTCTCTATCAGTGCTTCCCCCTTCCCCCATGCACGCAGGGAAGTTTAGTTATCTGATTCCATTGTCATTACCCCTTTTTTATATAGCAGTATCTTAATAGAAGTATACAAGGATTGAATGTACCTTCCTCGAGGTCCATGGAGAAATTCTTTCTCTGCTGTGATGTATGACTTCTCCGTGTCGACTGCAAATTCGGTGATGAAGCCTGCCACAATACTATCAAGCCAAAATTCTACTACACGGGTGAATTTGTTGTTCACCTGCTGTAACTGCTCAATCTGTACTGGGGTCCACTCTAGCTATCGAAACTAGTTCACTGCATGGTTATCCTTCAACCTTAGTATCCACTCTTGTAGTAGATGTGGAAAATCATAGAAGAAGAGTTCATGTAAATCAATAAATACATATTTATCCAGATATTTTCGAGGTGTGAGTCTAGGGTTTCTATTGTCTTGTTGGGGAAACTATAGCTCTTTGGTTCTCAACCAACCTTTGCTTTCTGCTTTCGTGGGGTTCCACGGTCTCAACATTCCCTTCTAATGGCTCATTGGTCTTCTTGTTTCGCTCATTATTTTCTTATGAAATCTATCTCGTCTACTCAGTCCTCTCTTGTTCCTTTTAACACAACAATGGAACCATTTGTTGGCTTTAAACCGCTCTCTACTGTCTGAGTTATTTACCTATGGTTCATGTCTTTCAAGTTTCCAACAAAGCCTCTACAACTATCGGACCTCTTGGTAAAACAAAAGGCAACACAATACACAGAATGTACTGCGCAGTCTCACCCGAGATAGCTCTAAATGGGTGGTTGTAAGACTCAGGTGTTTACAGCCTAGGATTGAGTATGAGATAGGGGTTTATTAACTAGAGCCATGTGTTATGAACAATGAATTTAATCTACTTATTCCTCACGGGTGCACGTTTCCATTTCACAGTTTAATTCCTGAACAACATAATCATAAGTCATAACAATATATTAACTCATTTATTAAGCATAACAATGAACTACTGAAACAAGAAAAGAGGTACATGCATTCATCACATTACAAATATATTACCATGGTTCACCCCCTCTTGGGCTACGTCCACAAAGATTTGGCTCTTGGCTCTTTTATTACGATAGTTCTGCATCTCCAGCGCCGCGCACTTGCAATTCCCTTTGATGGGTAAGATCCGTATGAGGCGAACTAGATCACACCAGCTTCCATAGCCTGTGATCTAATCCTCAGATCTTCTTCCTCTCCTCTGTTCTAGCTCAAAAACTTACAAACCTGGTCCATGACCATATTACATAACGCATCAACTCGTATCTAGCTACGATAGAGTATTGTAGAAACTGAACTAATACAAAAGAGAATCAACCTCTCTATGATACCTGTGTATCTCTATTTATATATATCAGGCTCTTCATCCGTTTTACAATGTATTACCAAAACCCTAACCTTACCGACATTAGGTCTTCCTCCCATGCACGTGTGTTGTTCTTCCTCTAGCTGTCGTTTTCCTTGTGCACGCTTTCTTGCATGTGCACGTGTTGTTACCTTCCAGTTGTTACTTCCGTTTCTGCACGCTTTCTTTCTCACGATCCTTGTTCTTTCCACTTCGTCCTGGTGCCAATAGCGCTATTACCGGGGAACAAATTGAAGACATTTCCCTGGGTAAGAATGATAATGAGCTTCTGATTCTGAAGGTGCATCAGGCATCAAAACCATTGAAGATTGCAACTTTCACCTGGCGAATCCATTATCGAAGACTCCACTGGTGAGGATCCTGTTGACAGAGAGATGACCATACCGAAGGGGAAGAACATGTATCAGTTTATGAGATTTATTCATGAAATATTGTTCTTGTTTATCGACTCATTTCTCTCTTTCCCTTCACATATAAAGAGGAGTATCCTATGCTTTGTCTATTCAGATGATAATAGGCCTTCCTTTATATATCCATCCTTGGAAGAAGAAAACATGCCCTCTTCTTGTGTTGTAGATACCGATCTCATGTCTTCACCTCTACCTATTCATAAAAGTGAGATATGTATTGCATCTCCTCTTGAAATTGATCACCCTTGTAGCCCTGAGGAGGTTGAAAATAATTCACAGTCTTCTCAAATCTTGTTACCCTCCATTATTCCTGCTAAGCCTTTCCATCAACTCGTTAATCCTCATGATCAACCCACTTCTTTTCAAATTAAAATCAGAAATAAGTTTTTTAAACCTTTAAGGCTGCCACATGACCTTCATCCTTATCCTTGTTATTCCTTTGAGTATATTCCTTAGTTTTCTGGAGAGGATCATATTACAGTTGAGAGGCATTTGGAGGCCTTTGAGAGCTTTGTTGATCAGTTTGAGATTGTTCATGATGAGGTTTCCATGAGGTTGTTCTCACAATCCATGTCTGGATATGTTGCTGTGTGGTTTAGATGTCTGGAAGCCGGTTCTATTGGCTCCGAGACCAAGATATTCCATTCATTTTTAAAGTGTTGGGGTGAGAACAAGTCCCTTGATCCATACTGGTTTGAGTTTAATGCCTTGAGGAGAGGGGAAGAGGAATCCTTGGTTGTCTTAAACAGGATGTTTTACAGTGTTTATCATAGTAGGCCTATGGAGATCATACCCACAGAGACTGCTGCCATGGTGTACTATGTCATGGATCAACATCCAGAGCTAGTCCTTCTCCTGAGAGAGATTAAATATTCATCGTTAAGACACCTATTTGAAGATGCTGAATAAGTCGAACATAACAACAGGGCTAGCAAGGGGGTTCATATGAAAGCATATCTTGAAAAATTTCATGTGCCTAGGTAATAATACTGTTAGCATGTTTTAGATTCTGAGCAAGAAGATAGTGATTATGAATCAGAGTTGGAACACCAACAAGGAAAAGATATCGCAGTTTTTGATGATCGAGAGTTGTTTTCGAAGGAGCAAGGAGGTTTTTTATTTGCAAGTAGAGAGGCATTTACAGAGGAGCACCCTGGTCTTCTAAAGCAACCAATATTCTGTCACACAATTCATGATCCTATGGATATACACATGGAATCATATGTTTCATATTTTGAGTATTTCCAAGAGCATACCACGAAGACTTTTCCTTTATACATTAAGGAAAAACATTGTGTGGAAATACGCCATTCTGTTGCTACATAAGACAAAGGGAAGAGATTTCCCATGTTTCGTGTTTATGATGATTATTATTTTGATCCTTGGGAGAGTCATGAAGAAGAAGGGGGAGAACCAAATGTGTAGTTCATATCCTGCCCAAAGCCCGCAAATGAGAAACCATCACCTGGGATCATTCTACCTACATCAACCATTCGCTCACTTGTGCTTGCTAGAGACATTCACCCATGTGTGAGAAACTGTAAGACAAAACATGTTTTTTGTCACCAGGCTAGTGGGTTTTGTCATTTTCTCTATGAACCTGTAAGGGAGTACATGGATTTTCATTTCCTTCATGTATTGGAGTTGCTCAACTTTATCCCGACTTCAACACTGGGAGGAGAGCTGAAAAGCGTAATCATTTTGTTGTCACAGTTCTATTATTTTTATTTGATCAGTGACAGAGTAAACAAGTTTGCAACTAGGGAGTTGCTTGAATGGATATGGTGGAAGTTTTTTTTCACCTAACGCTTTGTAAAAACCAATTAGTCTAGGAATGTACATAAATAAGCTCCTCCTGGAGCCCATGTATTTTTATTTTGTTTTTAGGATAGTGTGCTTGTCGGCCTTTAATCCTCAGCATGATGTTTTTTGAGCATGACTCCATATCCCAATGCATAAGGCGACTGGAACTATTTGTTCTTGGCAGCTCGCATGGAGCATGCCATCCCTAGTGGAGCCAAATGTTATCACATATAGTTGTCAAGGGCATCAGGTTGTCCAAGTTCGCGGCTTGCACAAAAAATGTTAAAGCGCAACATTCAAAGCAGTCCATTTTGGGCTTGAAATGCAAGCAACATGCGAGATCAACTTCAATGGTGGACATTCCTGAGAATATCAGATCGACGGTTCGTAGGAATCAGGGGTTCAAAATATAGTTAAAGTTTCTTGTGAAAGGTCCGAAGTCCTGAAACTAGAAGTGAGCATGAGCCATCTGATCTTGAGGGGGACAGGTGGCAGTCAATCCAAGCGTTTGGGGAAATGAGCTTTAGGAGTTTCGAAGTGAGAAGTGCATAAAACTTCCGAATAGCCGAAGCCCGAACTCCCAAAGACATTGTGGAATATTGATCTCAAAATCAACAGGGAGTCATTGATCTTAGCGGTAGTGCCTCCCAAAGTCCCGAAGCATCGAAGTGCCCAAAGTCCCGAAGGCCCGAAGCCCCGAAGTGACCGAAGTCCCGAAGCGCCCGAAGTCCTGAAGACCCAAAACACCCGAAGGCCGAAGGCCCAAAGTAAGTCTCAACCATCCAATTCAAATGGAAACGTGGCACCAAATATAGGGCTCTGGAGGAAAGCGAAGGGGAAAAAGAGAGATTTGAGTTTTGATTTTCCCGGAGCCCGGAGACTCGAAGGTATCTTAGTCGTTGATCTAGGAGCCACGCATCGCCAGATCCTTAGCTCTGGGTAAAAGCATATGGAAGAGGATGAGGTTTGAGATTTGATTTTCCCAGAGTCCGGAGACCTGAAGGAGATCTCAGTCATCGATTTAAGAGGATACATGGTAGTTATCAGTATGGACATCTGGCGCACTCGTCGGTCGTGACACCTAGCATATTTTTGGCAGTGATACGTGGCACTCAGTCCAGGCAGCCGTGGGCATATTATTCGCTTCTTTCTTAGTGACGTGTGTCACTTCTCTTTCATGACATGTCAACATAGTAGTGACAGGTCATCCTCCGGGAGGTGTTATTATTCAACACAAGAGTAGCATCCCCCTCCCCCAGGGAACAGTTTGGTGAATTCTAAAGTTGGCAGGCGGTTAAGATTGGAAGTAGCGCTAAATCTAGTAGGTGCGCCTAGATCATAGACCACGTCTAGATCAAGGTCATGCTTCATTGCGAGGATGCAACTTGCTTGATTGATAAAATTATTGAGCGGTCCTGCAATTCAACCGTGGTTTGGAGAAAGTGATATGTGGCAGAAGGTTGTGGATTGCGGGCCCAAAAGCGGTGTGAGTTCAAACTGTTTTTGACGACCCCGCAATCACGTGCTCATATAATGTCCAATCCAAGAGAAGCTCGTGGCTTCCCCCTAGGAACTAAGCCTCGTCCCGATTTCAAGGGTTCAGTTAATAAATGAAAGGAATGGTGGTTGGAACCTTGACTCACTCTGTAATTAGAAGGCATGGAGGGCCTGACCGTGGGGACTGAAACATCAGCCGTGGTACCCCTATGGTCATATTTTCCTGCAGACCCATATTAAGTTGAGCTCAAGTCTAACAGAGGGATACATGCACAGTCTGACAGAAGACTACTCAGACAGAATGCTTTGAATGTAGCGATGGGATCACACTCCTGATAGTCAGGGACTGATACAAGTATAAAGAGATAGTTTTGATATTTTGTGAAGGTGGTCAACTGGTTGAACATAACTCCCTATTTTGTAATGTTTTGATGCCAGAACTATTCTTTGGTTATGTATCGTATTTGATACTTTCATATTAATATAAGTTAGCCTCTTTCCATCTCTTTGTAAAAGATGTGCTAAAACACTCGGGCATGGAGGATCCAGTCGAGGGTTGTTATGCTTTTGTAATGTAGGTTTTATTGCAGCGGTATTGCGACTAGTTTTAGTTATCTTCCTTGTGATCTTTTCCACTCTTACACTGACTGGCTTGGGCATGGAGGATTCATTCGAGTTGTTGTAGCTGCATGGTGATGTAGGTTTGATCTTTGTGCTATTGTGATTGTGTTGTTTGGACATATTTCAGTGTCTAAAGCTTGAGCTTAAGAGTGATCTTGAGTCTAAGTTTTTCTTCTCCAAGTTGCTTGAAGGCCTGATGCCCATAGTAGTCTTGTCCACCTTTCTTACTAAGTCTTCCCCCTGCTCACACTTAAACTCAATTCACTGACTCAAGTTAGTTGTGGCCCTCACTTCTCTGTGCATTTCTTGTCCAGTTCTGTGTTGAACATCATTCATATATTAACTTTTGTCCATTGACCTCCACTCCACTCATATAAAACCAACATCCACCAAAAAATCTGATGGGTACTAGGCTTATCCTCCCACAATATGAGGGTGACTCTCAGTGCTAACACATCTGTTGTAAATATTTTCAATAAATTTATGATTGCTTGATATCATTGAAACGAAAAATAAAAACATCTGTATCACATATCATCTCTATTCTACATAATTTTTTGACATTTTGCATTTTATTCCTCTTGCAGAACAAATCTTATTGAATATGAGATGAGGTTGAATAAAAATTCGACACTCGTTTTTCAAACATTTGATTTCTCTAAAAACAGGTGATAAATTAATAATCTGCCTTGCTGAAAATTCAAAAGGAAAATAAGGTATGAGTTCCTACTCTTCTTATAGTTCAAATAAAATTTTAAGAAAATTCTTTTTGAAATGAATGTGATGGAAGTTTTTATCATATCAGAGAGGTATAAAATTACAACTTAAAGTGTCATGCTGATAAATTCTAAAGCCATCTCTGAATTGAAAATAAAAATGATAATAAATGAACTCGAAAAAAGCCTGAACTAAAGACACAAACTTGTGTGGGATTATGATATTTTGTTTCAGATTCTCTGAATATTTGATTTGGTTACTTTTTATATATCCCTAGATTTTTATTCATTACAGATTTTCTTTTTCCTTTCTCTCCCTTTTTAGTCTTCATAAAAACAAATAAACTTACCTCGAATCTGAAAACTTAAAAACATATTTTCAAAACAAGATCAGGCGAAAATATTTATGTTCCTTTGATTTTAATTTAAAAAGTGTGTCTAGGATAATCCTGATAATTTTAGCTCTGCTATCAGACTTTAAACTGACTAATTCGCTCAAGGTTGATCCCTAAAAAAATTAAAATCCCCATAATTTTTTTTTCCTATAGGAGAAGGTGTATTGATAATTGAAAGAAAGTTAGTTTCAGAGTATTCTTAAAATTGTTGACAAACCTTCTTTTCAAAAATTTTAAACAGATATCATCCCGTGTATGTTACATACAGATTGATTGCCCCCACTTCAAAATATTAAAATATAAGACATATGGTGAAAGGAAATTCATAATTTGATTTCCCCCATCTTGTCCAAAAGAGATGATGAAAGGAAATTCATATATTGATTGCCCTCATCTCAGCGAAATGCAAAAGTGTTAATTGAAGTGGTGAAAGGAAATTCAATTGGGGAAGTAGATAAATTCACCAGGGTACTGAATAGGCTCGCTGGCAGTGGAGCAATATCTATGACATCTGAAAGGCTGCCATACATATCTATATGTCATACTCTATTATCTAGTTATCTTTCCGATGATATTTACATCTTGAACCAACTTGGGATTCCCTAAATAAATATGTTACATCTGCTTAACCTTGAAGCAAACAAAGTTGGTCGAAGCTTGATATTTTAGTTAAAATTATTTTGATTATCTTAAACAATTCTGAAATCAGTTTTAGGAAAATGAAATTTTAAATAACGTAACTTGAGATCAATCATTAAGTATGTTTTGAAGGTTTTTGAGATTTGGTTAATTTCATTTTTCCATGTATGATTAATTCTTAAATGAAACTAGAAAATGTTTTTCAAAAAGAAGTAATGACTCCATTTACCGAATAAAGACACTTAGTCTACTGTTCTTTCATGCCTCACAGGGAGCCACAATCCCCAGATGAAGCCTATGTTAGAACAAATATAATTTTGAGCTTTTGAACTTTAGATCTTGCCTCTTAGAAATACATTTTTTTACCCAAAAACGCAAAAACTTAGAGAGTTTCCTTCTAATTTAAAATTAAATCCATTGGTTGTTATTTATCAACAAGGCACTTACAATATCTATCGTCGATGAGTAACTCTAATTTGATAGAACGGTCCTAATGATCTATGAAGTTTTGAAGCTGCCTGATTTTTAAAAGAAAGTCTTTAACGGTCGCTTCGGAGCTTCGCACTTCAGGTATTCCAACAAATATTAACAACAAAACCCCCAAAACTTCGAAGTCCTGAAGATAATCATTCGTGATAATTCCTAAAAGAATTATAGATGAATGATAGGACACATGTCCTTTAAAAATATTTTCTTGGGTTGACATGTGGCACTTATTTTTGACATTTATGTCAGATGATTCACACATTTTCAAGGGACACATGGCACCTCTCTTTTCTTGACACGTCATCAATAATGACATCATCTCTGCCACATCACTCTGAGAGATTTGTCTTTCGGATTTTTTGTTTTCACAATCCCCGGAGTATAAAAGCGTCGAAGTAAAGTAATTAGAAAAAGTAAAAAAGGGTTTCAAAGAGTTAATAAAGGAGTTAACAACTTTAATTAGTCATGATTAAGTGTTAATTAATCACTTCACAGTTCCAAGTTTCAGAAAATTTCTCTTGCGCTATATTCAAAATTTATGAATTTTGAACTTCCGAAATACTTAAAGTTAATACAACGTTTTAAAACATGATTAATTAAAACATAAAAGGGATTACTTAGATATCAAATCCTCTGTGAATTCGGACTTCGAGAGATTTCCATCTTGTCACATCCAAAACTTCCAAACGCAGAACCGTCGAAGTATTAATGACATTTATGATTGATTAAGGTTAATGATTTCAAATAAAGATTGCGAATCACTAGGAAATAAACTCCATTAAATCTTTAATAAATTATTCGTCGGTAGATCTATACGAAGATTGATAGATTTTTTGAATAAATCACTTCAAATTTCAAAATCATTTTACCATTTGCAATTAGCAGGTTTTTATTCAATGTAGAGCTTACAGACTTCTCTTGATACAGGTAGGATAATTATGTTTCCATGAGGAATATGGCGCCACAAAAGATGCAAAGAATCTTGATGCATCAGGTGTAGATTCAAATCCAAATGCATATGTTCTATCTGACACAACTCCATGAGTTATGAATGCCATTAAAACTTGGAAGCAAGTGTTTGATATATTGGAGCATGAGATTATTAACTATCTAGACGACTCTGGCGAGGAAGACAACGAGTCCTTTGCAACTATCTTACATTTGTAGCACAGTCAAAACTACATAATATTGTTGCACAACCTAGAATCATACCCTACAACGATATGATAAATTGGGCTTTGGAACATGTCAACATCCAAACCAGGAGCATCATTAACCACCATCAGGCCGTTGTCGTCTCTTTCCGGCCAGATAATCTACAAGTAATGTACAAGCTTTCCCCTACCCCTAAATACACTTACAATGCTGCATTTCTTCTAGATTTGAGAGAAGGGAATGCACTCAATACGATATAAATGGTCATGATATAGTCAAGACCTGGTGGGGACATTCGGAAAAATTCAGAGCCGACGCTCATGGTATGTGTTAGTATCCAGATACTAAATATTCAATTTTCTCCTCGCTGCAGGAATGGGGTTATTCCTGTAGCACTAAAAAGTGTTGTTCCAAAGCACCGGTATTGCATATGCTAGAAATAGTGCTGAAATGTTAACTCGCCTCATTAGAGGAGGTACAGGAAGGTTGGAAGTTATTATTCCATACACCCTTGACATATGACTATGATTCCTTGATTGAGATAAGTTGGCCTTTAAAGGCTAATTTTTATTAAAGGTTTGCCAAATTGTTTTTCGGGTATCATTGGCCTTTGCGCACGGTTGGTTTTATTATAAATTTCACCAAAAATTGGTTGCACTAGAAGGACAATATCCAATCCTCGAAACCACACACCTGTAGTCATACAAGACACGAGTTAGTAAATACATGCCACACAAGTCAAGCCAAATCCTAGTGCTAAGCACCAAGCCACATGAAGGATAAGCTACAGATCTATGTGCACAACACTTTATCATCCATTTTGAGGGACGCCGATTTTACCAGTTGTAAATGAAAAGATCCATGTGTCAAAAAAGTCAAATAACTGCGACCAACATGACATAGCTTTTTTCTATACATCCAAGTGTTGGTCATATTTTGGGGTGATTTTTCTAATGGGGAAAAGGAACTAATAGGCATACTTTCGAATGCTCGATTTCTTGAGTATCCAAGTGTTCTGTTCGAGCAATGCTAACTCAAGGAATCATAAGAGAAAACCAGGATGATAATATTCAGAGCGACCAGATGCAAGCGAGTACTCAGACAAGCGTTGATGGAAGCCCAAATATGCCAAGAATCTGGTGCTCTCAAACCTGTGACCAAGTGTCAATGCTAAGAAGTACCTGAAATCCAAGTATCAAAGGTTAATCTTTTCAAATGCGTTTCACCTGTTGAGTTTTTCGCAATGTCATTTCACAGATCCTAGAGAAAGATAGGGTTCTGAAAACCTTATTCCATCAAGCATCCATGACACAGTGCTTATTTGATGACAATGAGAATGAGACTTTGAATCTTACTTCCAAAGTTGCCTCTTACAAGTCCTTCATTTGCAATTTCAGTTGGATATCTCAGTGCTATTTGTGATGAATAAAAAGGTGAGGATATTAGTTCTTTTTTATGCTACTATGAAAAAGGTTTATCAGTCTGAGCATGAATCTTGGTAGAATAACAAAGGATGTTGAAAACAGATAAAATCGTTCTAGATGAGGACGTTGACAGTTGGCCAGGGAGACCTGCTAGGGTGGCAAGAGAGCCCAGATGTGTACCATTTGTTGATCAGGTTCCCCAAGTTCCATTATATCGATCTGACACAGTATTGCCTCAGCGTGCACCATATGTTGATGCCTATGCTTTGCAAGCATCAGATCCTTATGTCTATGTGTATCAGAGGTAGGTTACTGCCTTCATATCCATTGCCTATGAGAAATGGGCTAGTATAAGCTTTTGATTATCGCGGTGTAGATATAGGGCTTGAATATTTACACTGTCAAAGAATAAGAGAGAAGATTTAACTTGATGATATCAATAGGGCTTATGTGCCAAGAGAAGATGACTATGGTGAAGCTGCACTACGTAGAGTTGACTTTACATCTCCACTTGGGCATTCATATTCTTCACTGATTGGGTCATCCTCACTATATTGATGCTGATTGAAATTTTATGATTTCTGGATGATTTGGTTTCATACAATTTTAAATTGTTAATCTTTGGAGATCTGTTTCATGCTTTGTTTCAGTTTTTCAAGCTTCCATCAAGGTGAAAGAGATCAAGCAAATCTCCTATTTTCTACTTTATCCGGTAGCTAATGAAGACATGTGGCAGAGTATTCCCATAATTTCAGGTCAATTCCAGATTTGTTGAGAAGAGGATAAATTGCATATGTGGAAGGGGATCAACTATTTTCCCAATATTTTCGAATTTTGTGAGAAAAAATGATGAGGAAGCATCCAAGTACAAGTGAAAGATGAACATGTGGCAAATTCATATTTAAATTTGTGGGCATTGTTGTTAAATTTGAGCATCAATCTCAGGCACAAGAATAACAAGCAGAGGATCCCAGATTTGCCAACAATTTGAGATATCTTGGAAACAATTTAGTTTGTTTTAGATTTTGTTATGATTTTGTTTCAACAAACAATTATTATTAAGAGGCCTATTTAAGAAAAGTTTTGTAATAGAGGTGGGGGTGGAGGCCCGAGAGGGTTCAGGAGAGATTAGGACGCAGGATTGAGATTCTTTTTCATGATTGTAAAGCATGAACTTTTTCATTTTACACTCAATTCTACAACCCTTTTGACGAGCATACTGTTGGATTACTGAGAGGGGGGGGTGTGTGTGAATCAGTAATAACGTAATTATAATCCTTTTTCTTCAAATGTTATATCAATGTAGAAATATTATCCAATAATGAGCAATAATAAATAAACAATCACACACATACACAGTACACNGTAGCAAGCACACAAGTAGGTCCTTGCTATATGTCCCCATGCTTGAGAAACTTGTTTTAGCCATTGATTAAGGAAGATATAGCCTAGTCGTTGCTACACTAATCATCCTTTTTTCGAGTTAGCATTTAAGTATAGGTTGAATAACGGTGACGTCCTAGGCCTAGTTGACTCTACACCTAGGGTTTTAACTTTTAGGGTTTGAAGAGCCTTGCTCCCACAACACTTTTCTCCCCTAGACTTGTACTTTGGAACTAGCCATTTTGCCAAGAATATTTAAAGAAAGAGGAAGGAGAATGAGGCCTTGCTTAAGCAACACTGGAATGAGCCTCCTTCCCTTAGGGTTTTTATTCTAGGGCCCTGCCATTGCAACACCATAGAACCTAACCCTCTAGTCTTTAAATTTTGATCCTTCTGAGATCTTGCCCTTGCTTTTGACTCCATAATACCCTAAGGCACTGGTATTCTCTCCAACGTTGAGCTTATTCATCTTTCAAAACTTTCAAAATTTGAAACCCTAACTAACCCTAGCACACTAACCAGGGCTGACGTCATACTTGACGCAGCCAGCCTTCTAACCCTACAATAAATGATGTCGTCATGCCTAATTTGAGCTATTGTTGATAGAATAAACTGATGGCTTGGTCATCCTGTGATAGACATTGAACAATTGATGAATTTCATTGGCTAGTTGGCAAAACATTGACCTTCTTTGTCTATTACATTGCTTAATTTAACTAACCCTAAAGAAGATGACATCATCCTTAGGATATTGACGCAACACTCTATTGTGTATGAGTAATAAATGACATTTGATACATTGATTTAATTAGATGCTATATTATTCCAGTGTTTATTGACAAAGTAACATTATATGCCATCGTCATTATTGCAAACATTGACTTCGACAATATTTACTGCTATATAGGCTCATATACATTAAAAACGTTGATAGTCATTGATCTATGAAGTGCTAACCATTATTTCATGTATTAGTTTCATTGTTGTCTTGTCTCGTAAGCAGGTGCCTTCCCTGTGGTTATTCTTCATTTTGACTATCTTCTGGGCAGTAATCTGTGAAGGGGAAACTAGCCTTAATCCTTTGAGCCTTTTCCTTTCAAAACCTCAGATTGCCAGGGACGTCTCCCTTGGGCTTAGCCACCCTAAATATAAAGGACCTCCCCATTTTAGTGACATTGGGTGGGGTAGGTCCCTGTTACGCCAGTTTTACCCTTATCCTATAGCCTTAAGACCTAAACTACAAACTGAGCGATAACATTTTGGCGTCGTTGCCGGGGAACACTGAGTCAATCTTCCTCAACGACAAATCCTTTGGTAAGCCTTGCCTCCAAGACCTTTCTCTTACAAGCTTACCTGGCGACTCCACTAAGACCTTTTCCCCCCTATTCTTTGGTAGTTTCAGGAAAACTATCTGGCGACTCCACTGATTTTTCTTAGGGTGCCACATTACCTTCTGTGATATTTTCAAATTATGGGATCATGGCCCACTGGGAACAAATGTATCCAAGTATTGATTTCAGAAGTTTTCAAGGATACCCAAATTACTTTGATACAAAATGGCTAGATAACTCTCCAACGTTTTTGGGGCTCCCAGCTCCTCACATAGTAAATTTTTTGGAGCATTTGAGCGAGATAAAGTTGGGAGGAGAGGATGCTCTTATAAAGTTGTTCTTGTTATCGCTCAGTTTGTAGTTTAGGTCAAGTAGCTGAAAGGTAACGGTCAAACTGGCGTAACAGGAGCTTCCCCACCCACTGTCACCTCGATGGGGGGCTCTTTCTATTTAGGGTGGCTAAGCCCAAGGGAGACGTCCCTGGCAATCTGGGGTTTTGAAA
>JZKD02S0031155.1:139989-164175 GCA_000966675.3 Picea glauca
TTATTTAGTTAGTTAGTTTATTGTAGTTAGTTTTATTAGTTTCTAGTTTCCTTAGTTTAGATCATTTAGCTTAAATCACTTTCTCTTCGGTTTCCTTGCGAGACCTTAGAGCGGCTAACGGAGCCGTTAAACTCGTCAGGGTGGTCCATACCAAACGACTTGGGTTATTTAGACAACCCCGGACCGGTTCCACTCTCCCAGTTGACAGACGGTCATTTTCGCCCGTCAACACCTTTAAAGGATAATTTTTATTAAAGGTTTGCCAAATTGTTTTTCGGGTTTCATTGGCCTTTGCTCAGGGTTGGTTTTATTATAAATTTCACCAAAATTTGGTTGCGTCAGAAGGACAATCTCCAGTCCTTGAAACCACACACGTACAGTCATACAAGACACGAGTTAGTAGATACATGCCACACAAGTCAAGACAGATCCTAGTGCTAAGCGGCAAGCCACATGAAGGATACGCCACAGATCTATGTGCAGAACACTTTATCATCCATTTTGAGGGATGACGATTTTATCAGTTGTAAATGAAAAGATCCATGTGTCAACAAAGTCAAACACCTACCACCAACATGACATAGATTTGTTCTGGAAATCCAAGTGTTGGTCATATGTTGGGGCAATTTTTCTGATGGGGAAAAGGAACTAATAGGCATACTTTTGAATGCTCGATTTCTTGAGTATCCAAGTGTTCTGTTCGAGAAGTGTTAACTCAAGGCATCATAAGAGAAAACCAGGCCGATAATATTCAGAGCGACTAGATGAAAGAGATTACTTAGACAAGAGTTTATGGAAGCTCAAATATTCCAAGCATCTGGTGCTCTCAAAACTGTGACCAAGTGTCAACGCTAAGAAGTACCTGAAAGCCAAGTATCGAAGGTTAATGTTTTCAAATGCGTTTCACCTGTTGAGTTTTTCGCAATGTCATTTCACAGATCCTTGAGAAAGATAGGGTTATGAAAACCTTATTCCATCAAGCATCCATGACACAGTGCTTATTTGATGACAATGAGAATGAGACTCTGAATCTTACTTCTGAAGTTTCCTCTTACAAGTCCTTCATTTGCAATTTTAGTTGGATATCTCAGTGCTATCTGTGATGAATAAAAGGGTGAGGATATTAGTTCTTTTCAATGCTACTATGAAAAAGGTTTATCAGTCTGAGCATGAATCTTGGTAGAATAACAAAGGATATTGAAAACAGAGCAAATCATTCTGGATGAGGATGTAGACAGTTGGTCAGGGAGACCTGCTAGGGTGGAAAGAGAGCCCAGACGTGTACCATTTGTTGATCAGGTTCCCTAAGTTCCATTATATCAACCTGACACATTATTGCCTTAGCGTGCACCATATGTTGATGCCTATGCTTTGCAAGCATCAAATCCTTATGTCTCTGTGTATCAGAGGCAGTTTACCACCTTCAGATCCATTGCCTATGAGAAATGGGCTGGTATTGGATTTTGATTATCGTGGTGTGGATCCGGGCTTGAAAATTTACACCGTCAAGGAATAAGAGAGCAAATTTACCTTGATGATATAAATAGGGCTTATGTGCCAAGAGAAGTTGACTATGGTGAAGCTGCACTGCGTAGAGCTAACTTCACATCTCCACCTGGGCGTTCATATTCTTCACTGATTGGGTCATCTTCACTGTATCGATGCTGATTGAAATTTTATGATTTATGGATGATTTGGTTGCTTACAATTTTAAATTGTTAATCTTTGGAGATCTGTTTCATGCTTTGTTTCAGTTTTTCAAGCTGCCAACAAGGTGAAAGAGATCAAGCAAATCTCCTATTTTTAGCCAAAAAAATGCCTGTCTGCCAAGGTGGCATTTTCGACTTTATCCAACAGCTAATGAATACATGTGGTAGAGTATTCCCATAATTTCAGGTCAATTCCAGATTTGTTGAGAAGAGGATAAATTGCATATGTGGTAGGGGATCAACTATTTTCCCAATATTTTCGAATTTTGTGAGAACAAACCATGAGGAAGCATTTGAGTACAAGTGAAAGATGAACACGTGGCAAAGTCATATTTAAATTTGTGGGAATTGTTGTTAAAGTTTAGCATCGATCTCAGGCATAAGAATAACAAGCAGAGGATCCCAGATTTGCCATCAATTTTAGATATCTTGGAAACAATTTAGTTTGTTTTAGATTTTGTTATGATTTTGTTTCCATAAAAATCAGCAAACAATTATTATTATGAGGCCTATTTAAGAAAAGTTTTGTAATAGAGGCAGGGGGTGGAGGCTCAAGAGGGTTCAGGAGAGATTAGGATGCAGGACTGGGATTCTTTTTCATGATTGTAAGGCAGGAAATTTTTCATTTTACACTCAATGCTATAGCCCTTTTGATGAGCATACTTTCTCCTCTAATCTCTTTCTTCATTTTCTTACTTGTAAAACATGTTATCTTTGCAATGCATCGACATTATCTTGTTACGTTGATAAGGCAGTGAAGATTTCACTGATTTCTTTCCCATTCCAAGACTTGTTTTTAAGTACCTTATTCTCTGTTTCTGAATGACATTTAGGATCAAGAATCTTCCTGTGTGGGTGAACAGATTGGGCACTTGCATACTTCTTTATTCTTATGGTTTTATTTTCTTTGTTAAATTGGATACCATTGACTAAGTGAGTGTGATCGAAACTTATTTACAATTAGGAATTGGTATTATCTTTCTTCATTTACTACTGAAACTTCCAACCTTTCAAAAAACCAATATACATTTAACCATAAAAACCATTGTAATAACTAAGATGTGCTAGGCTTGACCCTATAGAAGTCTAGGAGCAACTTATAGCACTAACAGTATGTATGCCACGACGTCTTTAGATGATCATATGTTGTATATAGCCATGATGATCTATCATCTGTTTGGGAAGAAGAACCCTACACATTTCTTAGTTGAGTGGGTAGCCATAATGAATGAAGTAGCTGAGGGTTATACCTTCAATTGGGATAAAATACTATCTAATAATTTGGCCAAGGAAATTGCTGAGTATAAATGTACAAAATCAAAAGGGCAACCTGCTCTTTTTTACATGTTAGCATATATTATGGATGCCATTTGTTTCCTGACTCCTTTTCCCCTGATGAACTGGAGTTGGACCCTGACTAGTTCTGAGCCAATACATTTCTACCACTCCAAATTATGGGAGGAAAATGCCAAAGATTTCTTTTACGAAATCTATCACAACATTGTGGTACCTGTTCACATAGCTATCTATGGTCACCTGCCACCCCATATTTCATAAAAGATTATGGGAACTTAGGTACACTTGCATACTGGTTCATTGAGGATAATTTATCCTATATCAGAGTATTTGGATGTTACGTTCCTCCTCATGCCCTTCCACAGTTTTTACTCGACAGGATGGTGTGCAGAGAAGTGGCATACCAGACAATAGCAGGAGGTATCAATAAGGACTTGAAAGAAACTCAGAAAACGGTTTGGCCAACTTTTCCCATTCAAGTTGGTATGTTCACATTATTAGATTTTGGTCATTCTAAAGTCGAGGCCACAGCCCTGGAAGATTTCAAATTAGTTGACATCGAATTCAAGAAGCATGATCCACATAAGATAGTGGAAAATCATTTGGCTCAATTTGACATGAAGCGATACATCCACGAGAATTATCCTTATGATGAGATGTTCAGGGGAGTTAGATATTATGAGGAAGTTCAAAGCAGATTCCATACTCTACCTCCTGACCAACAAGCTAGTTTCCTTAGCTTTCAAAAGAATAGAAGAAACAATTTGCCAAAGATATTGCAAGGAGAGTCAAAACCCATGCCTTCTTCACATGAAGCTAGACCCACAGGATCTAAGCCAAGTTTATCCACTAAGCACAAAGTTGGAGAAGTCCCAAAAATCTCGAAAGTGTTATTTTACGAAATAAGAGCATCATTGTCAGGACTAAATGATCCACAAGTATTATCTTGGTTCAAAGATTTCATGAATTTGGGACAGATTGTTCCTCATTCAATGCCAGCTACTTCTGTTGGCACCCAAAATACAACATGGCATGAACATTCCACAAAAATTATTTCTCCTATTGCATCATTAACCCCTTTACAGACCAGCTTCAAAAATCCTAGTTCCAAACTCACTTTTGTAGGTGATCTTACTCTTATCTTGCCTGAAGAGATGTCTCCCTCAAATTTATTATTCAGTAAGAAACAAAAAGCTATTGTGAAAAGGGAATCTCACCAAAAAGATGGAGTAGTCACTAAGAGGTAAAGATTGGCATAAGATGGGAAAAACCAATATGGTCTTGAGTTTGTGAAAGAAATGCAGGTTCGCTAGGGGCCTTTGCCACTGCCAATCAATGGTTAGTGGAAAATTTAACCTAACAACTACAACATAAATGCCTCTTGGTAGAGAAATTGTAGAATGAGATATATAGTACAGAACAGACTGTTAGAAGTAGGATGAGCCAGGACATTGAACAAATCAGGGCTACTTATCAACAACAAATGAAGTAGTTATAGGATAACCTTGAGCTTCTCTACCAGAGCTCACAGACCAACAAAGGTTTGATCACTCAACGTGACAATTTGATTGAGCAGTTGCAAGCCGGGTTGACCCTAACAAAGAACACAACTATTGATATTGATGCCTTCAAAACAAAAGAATCATAAATCAACGAGAAGCTAGAAGTTGCCCAGCAAGAGCTCTATCAAAAAGTAGATTCTATTCAGAAATGCTATCAGGTCGTAGACCTTTCTCTAAAAAATATTTATGTCAAGGAAAAAGAGGCCCATGCAACCCAATCTGATTTTCAAGAGGTTATCATATGGAAGAAGAAAGCTAATACCCCTGGTCTTACCCTTCTCTCTCATTCTGAGCAAGTAAGAGGCGAAATGGGCCTAAAATTATGGGAAACAAATCTGGAAGAAGGCAAGAAATTTGCTAGAGATGTAAAAGAGGCTTGTCTAGAGGCATTAGCTTCAATAAATAAAAATATGATTGAATTCGAAGGGAATAATATCTCAGAGGCATTGGGGAAGATCAAAATAGAAATGAACCAACAAAGCTCCAGAAAGAAAAAGGAAAATACTGAGGTGACCATCCAATAGATGAGCCAGATTGGTTTACTTAAAATCAATGAGTTGTTGGTTAATCCAACTTCACAATATCAGGTCACAGTTCAAGAAGTGAATAGGATCCAGGAGAATCTACCACAAATACAAAAGAATATGTTTTCTTTTGAATTGAATGAAAGGACTGAGCCTTCAAGATTTGTGGTAGCATTTATGGATATGTGCAGCCAAGACAATGAACTGAGGAAAGCTAGTGTAACTTGGAGCAAATGAAGGAACATACACAACGTCCACTTCCTCCACCCACTCTACTTTCTACCCTACCACCTACATTCTCGCATCCACTCATCCTACCTCCTTATTGGACACTTGCCCCCCCATTATCCTATTCATGAACAATTAATGTTTCTTGTAACCGTTAGCTAACCCCTAACAAGCCAACGCTAAGCTATCTGTTCAATTACCACCTCCATATCTTCAACTGCAATTCTTTATCCCAGTGAATGTATTCGAAGGGACAGGTGGCAATAGAATAGAATGGAAAATACAGTAAGCAAAGTGATTATGGTGGCCTTAATGGACATGTGTACCCGTCTTAATGATCAAAGGAAAACATGCGCATCTACAAGCAGACGAAGAGACAGATGATGCACCAATAAAACTCAACAATATTTGCATGCTATGATTTTATTCAGATGTATTCTATTTTTAGGCATATATTGTGGGAAGTCCAATGATTTTCATTTGAGACTATTTTTGTATAAATAGATAGATTTTAGATCTATTCAAGTATGATTCTTGACGATTGTAAAAGAGAAACTCTTTTGAGTATTAATACAAGTGCAGACAAAGATTCTAAGTTTTGTTCAATTTGAGTTATGTGTTTCCTATGTGTTTCCATTTATCTTAATTTCTTTCTGTAATTATTGAAGAGTGAACGATTGAAATTTAGTACTACATATATTGTGATCATATTATATCAAAAGTTCATTCAGTAACAATTTTTCCTCTGTTATTACTGTGAGTAAAACAAGACCTGTGATCTACGTGAATTACTACATTTTTATCTCCTTTTCAAGGGCGCATCTTCTACTTTTCTTCTACTGCAAACAAGGTGGGACTTATATGTAATTGATACCTGAATTTGTTTAACAGTTTTGTAAATAATTTCTACATCATTCGACATTATAATTGCGACTCAGATAATAGGGTACAACCTCTGCACTGTCTTATCATTAATTTCATTTACAGATTATTTCTCGGAAAACTAAAGGTAGAAAAAACACTCATAAAAAATTTCACTTAAAACCTTTGATGCCTAACATTATTCTTTGAGCCTTAGAATCAATCTCAGGAACAAAATGTTGTAAGGGAATCGTCACCGAGGAAGTCGCTTGCGAAGAGAAAGTAACATGAAAAGGGTTACTCGGGTGAGGATATATGTTTCCCCCAGATGAAAGAACTCCGTGAAGGGGGTTTCCCATACTATAAAACTGAATCTCCCCGGATGAAACACTAGAGGACAGATGGACGTCCTCCATGGGAAAAGTTTTTGTAGGAACTGACATAGAGGAAGAAGGATAGATGGACAAGATGCAATAAGTAGAATGACCACCCATTTAAGCACTTTCTCTTGGAAAAGTGAAGCTAGGATTGGATCCGTAGGAAGGAAGATTCCAAACTCCTACTATAAGAGTTGGTTGAGGGATATGACTCCCACCAAATGAAAAATTATAATAATGAGGCATCATTCCCCCAGACCCAAAACTAGGACTCACATAAGGCGATGAGACAGAGGATGGTAAGTGCGAAGAAATGTCTAGCATACCAAGAGAAAAATGATTAGAGGCCCAAGGTATTGGTTGAGTATCATTATTCGACGTACCACTCAGAAATACAAAAGGATTCATCCCCATGGAATGAGCAAAGACCATGGGTTGGGTAGCACTAACTGAGGGAGTCATGGGGGCTCCACTAACCATAACAATGAAAAATCACGACACAATACAAAATCCTAAGGCCAACCAATAATCAAAGAGAACACCAAAGTAAATAAAAAAGGCCAATGCACACAAACATGATATAGTGGCTGAAAAGGGGCCTCCCTCACTAGAGTAGGTATTTCTCACCCAAGAGGGGCCTGAGACTCCCTTCAAAACATTGGGGGTCTCAAAATCAGTTATAAGGGCCCTAGTGGGATTAACGACGCAGTCGGTCAGATCCCCCCAGAGAGGTAATCCTCCATAAAGGTTGTGTGTTGTCTGACCATTATATGACTCAAGGTACCTACAAAATAACCCCTGCAAGTAACCTATGTGGCTACCTATGTCAAGCAACTAAAGCCACCATGATATAACCAATGCTCAGACGAACAATCATAAGTCAGGTCCACCATATGGGTAGGGTAACAAAGCCCTAAATATTGAAAGAACTGCCTCTCACAGAGGTAAAGGCACTAACAAGACCCCCATATACAAATAGATCCCCAAAAATATCTTTGACGCTAAGAAGGTATTAGAGGGATATCTCTGGAACCAACTTCGTGTGACCTCGTGCTTAACTCCGGTGTGAGTGGAGCCTCCTGATGTCATCAATTATACAATGGATTTCACCATTCCATTAGTTATACGCATATGTTGAGTTTAATAGCCTTGGAGAAGTTTACTCACAAAATCCTATTCCAAGGCTCTAAATCGTAAGCTAGTTTGTGCACCTTGAAAATTAAAATCATTTCTAATCAATTTTAAATTTATCAGCGTTACTTTTAGTGGATTTGTTTACTCAAAATATGTGGTCATGAAACTGATGATGTTATGACTCAACAAGTAAAAGAAATAAATATGAATATAATGCAAAGTCCTAACTTCAATTCTCAACAAATGATAAGATTTTTTAAAAAAATGCAATTTTCAATTAAACTCTGCTATTTCAAGATAAGATGCAATATTTCCACACATATATTAAAATCAATGATAAGAACCCAAAATATCAAATTCCATGATGCAAAATGTATATTTTTTTTGTATTTTCAATATAAATAAATGAAAATGCAAGGACTAAACAATAGCTTGATATATAATCCCTACTGTAAGCAAAAAGAGACAAAGAAAGAAAGATATCAAGAAGAAAACAACCAACCCAAGATGCAAGGACAACCAATGACACAAAAATGATGAGAAAGAAAGACCGCCCAAAAATTCAACCAAATAAAGGTTTCCTATCACTCTGTAGGAACTTAACAGTCATGACAAAGACCTAAGAAGACTCAACAACCATCAAAACTTACCCTACAAACACCAAAATAAACAATCAAGCAAACAAGGATGATGTACGTGACTGTTCATGAGAAAACCGCGTATATATGCCCCTTGCAGAATGACAACTCGCGTATGTACGCGTCTATCAAGGGAACACCCACGTATATGTATTGAAACACTGCCAGGATAAGGATAAGGCCAAGAAATGCAGACTCAAAATGAAAATAGGTTGTCAAGAAATCAGACAACAAGAAACTCAATATAACTGAGAGAAATCAAAGGAGAAAAACACTCTAAACCCCGAAAATAAGATTCCATCCCTAGTATGGTCGCCAATTCTGTTACGAGGAAAAGCACTCTATAACATGGGGTAAACCACAACAGACGAAAATGACAGCATAAATCAACTCTATTCTCAAGTATGCTATATAAACAAATATGCTAACAGGACAAGATAAAGATCCTACCTCATCTAGACATTCGATGAAGTCGACCATTGAGCACTTGACTCAAAGCTATACACCTGGAACTTGTCCTCAACAACCAATATACAAAAGCATATGGTGATAATATATAAATTTAGCACATATAATAGCATAATCCATCAATATTCATAAAAAATATTCCCATGGAATAACAATTCAAATATTTGTGACACATTAATTTGACGAGAAAAAGAGTATTTCTATTAAAATGTAATCAACAAAAGTGTATGAATGACAAACTTCCATGTCGGCACATTCAGAATTGATAAATTAAGTCCCTTCTAGCTGGGCCTCCACCACTTCAATCCTCCACCAAAGGCAAGCTCATATAATAGAGACAATGAGGTTGTCCATCAAATAGGGAAGAGCTTGGGGGATGGACAATGTGTTCAGACTTAAAAGGACAAAGGGATGCTGACTCAATTTGAAGTGAATAATTTCTCTAGAGTAACTTTTATCTCAAATTCGAATTCTTCTTCTCCTCTCCATAGCTTGGATATGTCCCATTTATAGCCTTAAAATTGGACTGAGGGGTCGAGACAAAACATTTCCAGTATATGGAAGATCAAGGATCATGGATCCCGTGACGTGACATGGAAACCCGACACCATTTTTTAAATTTGGGCACAAAACCTGATGTACACAGGTTGTAATGGTGCAACCTTCATATATGCATGTTGTATAGCTGTTAGGGCATGCATATGTGGAAAAATATGCTTTCTAGCTCTGGGAATTGTAAAACAGGACTTCAAGTCTGCATAGGGAAATGGAAAAGTCCTTTTGAGCAAGTTGCATGGGGTGAGGAAAATATTTCTATAACAATGGCCTAAGGCATCACTGTCCACAATAAATGTTTTTATGAAGTCATATGTAGCCAGGGCATGAGTTGTACACATAGCCTCCTTAATATTTTCAAAAGATTTGGTTGTTTCTTGAGTCTAAGAAAATTATTCCTTATTTAATAATGTTGTTATAGGTGTTGCTATTTTACCTTAGTTCTTGACAAACTTGTGGTAATAACCTATCAATCCTAAGAATCCTCTAAGTTTTTTCAAGTTTTTGGGAATTTTCCATTCCCTCATATCTTAAATTTTGCTAGAGTCCACTTTTACACCTTCATGATATGCAATATGACCCAAATATTCCACTTCTTGAACCCCAAAGGCACACTTGGAAGGATTTGTATAAATTTGTTGCTCTTCGGATAGTTGTAATACTCTGTCAACATGTTGTACATGCTATTCCCAATATTTGTTGTAGATTAATATGTCATCAAAAAATACTAACACAAATTTTATAAGGGGGGGCTTGAAAATAGACTTAATCAAGCTTTGAAATGTTGAAGGTGCATTAGTAAGTCCAAATGGAATATCGAAAAATCATAATGACCTTCATGTGTTCTAAAAGTTGTTTTGGGAATGTATTCCTACCTCATTCTTATTTGATGATATCCTAAACAAAGATCCAATTTAGTAAAGAAAATTTTTACATGAAATTCATCTAATAATTCATCAATGACAGTAATATGAAACTTATCTTTGATGGCCATTTTGTTAAGATATCAATAATCTGGACACATCTGCCATGAATCATCCTTTTTTGTAACCATCACCACTGGTGAAGAAAAATAACTTTGTCTAGGTTGAATGATGACGACCTCTAACATTTTTTGGATCGTACGCTAAATCTCACTCTTCTGTGCATATAGATACATATAAGGCCTAATTTTAGGTGGTACACTTCCTGATTGCAAATGAATAGCATGGTCATGATCTTGAGTAGGTAGAAGACCCTTATGAATTTCTCCAAATACCTTGGAATTATTTTTGATAATTATTTGGAGATCCAATGGATAAAATGATATAGATGTTTGAACATCTAGCAAGCACAATTGTGAAATTACACCATGGTGTCCCTTTCTGAGTAATTTTGTCATGCTATTAGAAATTATCACCTTAGAGGGATTCCCTTGGATACCTCTAAGCTTAGTTTTGTTTCCTTCTGACGAAAATCTCATGAAAAATCTTGAAAATTAAGGGCCACTATTCACAATGATTATAACCATTGGACCCATAATACAACATCAACACCACCCATTTGAATGGAAATCATGGGACTATCCAAAAAATAATCCCCCATATTGAGCTTAATACTATGGCACTTCCCAAAACAATTTATGTTACCTCCATCTACAATCATTACTTGAAACTCTCGTGTTGGAAATACAAAGGAATTGATATCTTTGCTAATTTGTAATTGATGAAGTTATGGATACTACAGGAATCAATCAACATTGTTACCTTTTTTCTTTTTGATGTATCCTTGTATCTTGAGGGTTTGTGGAGTATCGATGTTGGCCAATGCATGACAAGCTATCGTTGGAGTAGTATCTTCTAGATCTAGATCTTGTGATGGTTCTAGATTTTGATCTTCTTCCTCTTCACTGTCTATGTAGAATACTTTCTTCTCATTTCATTTATGCCCCTTACTGTACTTGCTATCACAATTGAAACATAGTCCATTTTCTCTTCTTTCATCCATTTGTTACGTTGTTAATCTTGTTTGTTGAGATATGATTGTCTTATGAACCCCAAAACGATCTCTATTTCATGTGTGTGATCCAATGGTACGCTTGTGTGTAGTTTTATTATTGTCTTGAATATGATGAGAAAATTGCATAGCTTCCATAATATTTGTAGGATGTCTTAGGTAAATCACATGTTTAATGTCTTCTTTTAATCCACCCATGTAAGCTTCCAACAAATGTTCATCACTTATGTCATCCACCCTTGTGGCCAATACCTAAAACTATGAATTATGATCGTCAATATCACCTAAGTGCTTGATTCTTGTCAATTGACTGAAGTAGTCATGTTCCCAAACTTTCCCATATTGTGATTATAACTCTCTTGTAAATAAACCCCAAGTATAATGATAAAAAGGTGACTTCTTTTTAACTATCCATTGATACCATTGATAAATTTTATTCTCAAAGTTCAAGGTTGCTATGTGAATCCTTTTCTTATCATCCATAATATTATGTAGATCAAAATATTGCTCCATTTGGCTCACCCAGGTAGACCTATGTTTCATAAAACTTCCTTAATTCAACCTTGGTAAGGTTCACTCCTTTTGGAGACCCTCCATTAGTAATTCCATTATTGGAGTTAAATCCCCCTAGAGAATTCTTCTTATTGGAAAGTTGTTCAACCTGAACACTACCTTTATTTTCGTGAGTCCCTTCAGACACCTTATAAATTTTAGGTAACCTCCCAATTAAGGCTTCCATAATCTTTCGTTCCATTTTTTCCATATTTCTTTTCATATCTTCCTTATGTTCATCCATCTTCTTTTTCATGTCATTCTTATTTTCATCCATCTTATTTTCCATTTCATCAATCTTCTTTTCTATTCCATTCTTATTTTCATCCATTTTCTTTTGTAATTGATCTTCTTGTTACCCCCCATTTCTAGGGGTAACTAAGGAGATGATTTCTCAAGGTCGACAAGTTGAAGACATGGAGTGATGAGATCCAAACGAGAAGACAAAGCCCTTCAAATTACCACACATCACCATTGATTGGAAATAACAGTGTACACCCCACAATCTTGGCCCACAAAGGACAACATGTCTTGATTCATGAGGTAACAAGTTTGATCTTGTGGTAAGCGTCATTTTAATAATTGAAGCATTCAAACATGTTGCAAAGGGTACTTTCTTGATTTCAAAAACGTTTTCTTGGAAATTATGTCTTTTGCCTCATTTTATCTTGGTGGTTGGCATGTTGTCCTAGCAAGTGGGCCACCCTCGAGAAAAGGGTTTCTACTAGGAGGTCGCCTTTAAGGGTCATCATACCACTCCTGCACATAATTATCATTTTCCACACTTCTTCCCTTTCATTTCCTCACCTTTTGGGTTTTCGAGCATATTGACCCAAGAAGGGCTTATACCTCATTTCATGGGAAGAAGGGGCTAAAGGCCTAGAGGGGTTGCAACTAGAAAAAGATAAAATCCATACATTATCCTCTAGATGCCCGCCCTAAGTTCTTGAGAGTAGTGAAATGATTCTCCACAAAATTCAAGGACCTATAAAATAAAAAACATAATTAATAAATGTCCCTCTTGTTGAGGGAATGCATTTGTGTGTATTTTACTTTCCTTGCACATGATACTCAATGTGTTCCTATATTTAAGTGGAATTGCGGTATTATTTACTTTCCATTGCACATAATACTCAATGTTCAGACAATAATAAATTAATGGAAAATAAAGGGCTTGGAAAAAGGTTGCATTGCAAATATGAGCCCTTGTATGTAAAGAAACCCCATGCCCAAAAGTCACACCCCCAAACACCTCATACTCTTTTACATGAATTAGATAGGGTCCTCTTGGGAAACACTCCTTGACTTAGGTATTGATCTACCCAATAGGGCAACATGAAAACCCTCCCATACTTAAATTTGGCAAGTTGTATAAGGTGTTTGAGCATTTGTTTATTTTGAAAAGTGGGTATTTGATGCACATGTTTGGGTGGTTATTTTATTGAATATGGATTACTTGGAATTATACATGTGACTTGGGGACCCTTGGAGGGCGTACTTGTTTTTCTTTGCAGGACCTTTCACCTCTTTTCCATGGAGGAACAAGCTCATTTGTACCATCATGAGGGATTGAAGCCCACATGTTAGATGATGTGCCTCTTGTCATTTTCATACTTGGTAATATGAACGTTGAATTTGTATGCACTTGGACAGTATGAGAGGGTCACATTATAACCCCTTGCACCAAAACATTGGCCATGGGAGGCCTAGGATGCCATATCCTATCCCTTGATGTTACCTTTATTGATGGGGTTATGATGGATTTTGATTGTCATGGTGGCGATGTGATGTAATTTGATGGAGAGAGGTGCATTACTTTTCACCCTAGCACATGACGAGGTGACACATGGCCTTTGGAGGTCCAATGAATTGCACCTAGAGTCTCAACGTCTCTCTTGGAGGCCTAACGTCACCCTTTAGGGCATGTCATCACCCTTTAAGGGTTTTAATTTAATTTTATTTGGTTATTTATAAAATGTAAAGAAAAATTAGAGGGTTGTCCCTCTTTATATTTTATTTTTGACAAATTAAAGTGGACAAATTAGGGTTAGACAACCTCATATAAATAAAGGTCATTTCACTCTCATTTTGGGATCATGGTTTTGAGAATTACATACTCTCTTGGATGAATATTTCGCCCTACTTGGGAAATTATATCTATTTATCTTTGGTGCAATTGTGGATTCTTTTAATTGTCTATTGGAGGAAAAGGATAGGTGCTATATCTTGGATGCTTGTTTCTTGGTAATTTGATGGAATATTCTTGATAAAGAAGGGTCTTTTATGATATATCTTGGCATTGGAAAGGAATTATTACATAATCATGTTGTTTCTTCTTGTTTCAAGGTTATTTTGTCTAAATCATTGGATGAGTATAAGGGTGTACACCCTCCATCAAGATCTATCTAATTGTCATTGAAAAAAAACTATTTTTGCAAAGGTTGCTACAAGGAGTAAAAGGGATTACACCCTTGTAGATTTACCTTGCTAAGGTTTGTTTTCTCTAGGGAGTAAAAAGGATTATACCCTTAGAGAAGTAATAAACCCTATCTCATACATAAGAGACTCCATTTACCCAATTAATAAAGCACTAGTCTAATTGCATTGGAGATTGAATATTCATGCATTGGTATATGTGATTTCTTAAGATATTGCAATTGTTCAAGTTGGATTTATTTCTTCATGTTTCAAGCTATACCATGCCTTAAGGGCGTCTGGTTTAGACAAGTGATATCATTGTTGTTATAAAATTAATGCTACAGAAAATAGGGCTGCAACAAACTCATCTTTATCTCACTCTTTGCTCACTTTTCTACCACTAAAATTTACTTGCAAGATGCAATGTTTAATCTACTAGTTAGATGTTATTACTTGGGTGGATTATTTGTTGATTTTAGTGGCTAGAAATTGTTGTTGTAGAAAATGTTTGCTACATCCATAAGGATTTTACAAATATTGTTGCTAACTTGTTGGCAACCACTAATTCTGTCGAATTTTATCATAATTAAAGTCGTCATAAAGGGATAACATATTTCTGTAGTTGCCTCCTCCTTACATTTATAAACATTTATGTCTTTTGGTTTCAAGGAGATTTATTGGGATGGCTGATTATATGACTATTTTGTTTAAATTTTCATTTGTTTTGTTTAATTTCATGACTGCAAGCATGAAATTGAAACAAAAGTTTGGCTTGGGTAATCATTTTGTAGTTTGTGGTTTCTTCATTTCTTTTGCCTAAGAGATTATACCTCAAGGGGACCTATATGTTTATAAGTCTTTTGGTTTGTAAGATTATTGATTAATCCATTGCCACAATTTTATGCACTATGGGAAATATGACTTGATCATATCTATGGTTGATTGTATGATTTTAATTTTTGATATGACTAATCACTCATAACCTTGGATTAACATTTGAAATGTTCTCCTTGCTCTTAACAATCATATCGCTTTCATATCACCCTAGTACAAGACTGATGTACTCACAATTACACATCATCCTATTGTTCTTTACATTTAAGACTCTCATTCATTATCTAAATAGGCAGTTGATAATGGTTGAGGTTTAATCTTCATTGTGCATAATGGTTCACAAGCCTACGCGTCCTCTGGTTTTCTATCACTCAAATCTCAAAATACCAACCATGATAGCCTCCCAAGTCCGTAGGTATTGGGCCTCTTATGATTTTACAGACCTATCGCTATTGTTTGTCTTTTGGAAAATGAAACCTCCCTCTCATTTCCTTTACTGTGTCTGTTGGATAGCAACCATGGCTCTCGTAGTCAAAATTGAACCAAAATTGAACGACGATTCCATAAGCGATTTACAGGCACATGGTTGGGACGTATTCATCCGAAAATGTGAGGGTTATAACTTGGAAGTTGAACAGGATTTTTCTCAATCGTTTGATGGATTTAAAGCCAAAGTTGGGGATCTACAATTTGAGGGAACCAAGGACTCTATAGCACGAGCAACAAGACTGTCACAGGAGGGCAAAAAATGGTTCAAAAACGCCAAGCTAGAAGGCGTGCCTTGGAGTATGTTCATGGTCTCTAGGAAATCGACATGCTTCCCTAAAGGTACCCCTATTACCCTCTTAAAACCTCGATGACACGACCTGCTTCTGATACTTAAACAATTCATAACTTGTGAGGGTAGGTATGGCTTAGTGTTTTTGTATCACATCCATCTATTGATGATTTTCCTAGGGTTTAAGCTAAACATGCCTTCTATTTATTGATGAGCCTGCATAAAATGTCTAAGCGTTATAAGAAACATAGTTTAAACCCTTTGTCTAGCCTCTTCCACCATGGGCTTATTTGGATTCTGCTAATGTCACATCTGGCTCAAATTGGGGACACTTGGGAAGTCTTCCTGTGTAGAAACAATTTTACCCTAACCATAAGCACAATAGATTCCCCTATACATTCCAATACAAACCCAAATCCTTGTAACCCTATGACTAACAATCTAGGTGTTGATTCACATAGAGACCGTGCGCTCTCTGAACCAAGCTATGTTCCTATGCAAAACCTTTTGGGAAAAAAACCATGACATAATTTCCTGCCCAAAAAATCGTTAGAGGAAGTAATAGATGTATTAAAGGAGAAATTTTCCCTTGCTCCTATTGTTGAGTCAACTCAGGGTTTTAGTTACAAACCAACTGTTAAGAAAAATCGTAAGAAGAAGAAACAGGGTAACTCAGATTTGAGTTTTGTGAATAAGAGACCAGGCAGATTAATTTCAAGGAGTCTGAGAAATCAACAACAAGATCATCTGAGCTCGATCTCAGTGATCAATGTCGATGATCACTTGACCTATGATGATATCAATGATTTCCTTTCCTGCGAAGATGTGGATAACCAATGTCTCGGAAATGAAATCATTAATGAATCCATACAATACAATTTTGTTTCTAAACTACCTTCGTTTCTAAAAGATCAAGAGGGCTTTGTTGGTATGGGAAATGATTTGAAACAAGCACCCATTATTGAGTACACTTAGTAATGACCAAATCACCCATTACTGAGTACACTCAACCTTTGCCTGCTATAGCACCTGTGCACTGTGACAATTGTCTAGATTGGGTAGAACGATATTGCAGAGACATACCATATTTACAGGCACAATTAAAACATTTGCCTGCTCGAAATACCTTGCTTGAAAGAGAAAATCAAGAATTGAAGGCATGCATAGATCGAGCAAGTAAAAGGCCCAAGCGAGTTGGTAGTGTGATTATAAAAAATACAAAAAATTTCAATGCTATCATTAACTCATAATTATCCGATCCCTCATTGTCTAATCTCTAGAAGGGTAAAAATGGTTTTGTTTTTCTTCGATTTAACTCTATTGTAAAAATCAAATAGTTAGATTTATTTTGATTTTCTTTGTTAATATAAGACTAGCTACATAATCTCATGATTATGTAGCCAGTCTATTTCTAAAAAATAGTTTCAATTGTTTTTCTAAAATTCATTTTCGTTTTGTTATTTTCAAGAGAATAATAGTTATGATGCTATTCACAAGGAGAGGGAATCTTGGATCATGCGTTGCATAGTTTAGTAATTTTTCTTTTGTTTGATATAACCATGTCATTATGTAATTAATTTTGATAAACAAACTCCTACATGAGTGTTACTCTGTTGTACTATTTTTGTAAAAAAATCTTTTGTTTGGGATTACCCTCTATCTTGCATGATAAGAGGTTGTTAATCCTAGACTAGTTTAAATAGTGGTTGTTGTTAGTAGTAAAGACAACTTTTGATGGAAAAGAATATGGATATGTGATTTTGGGAATGGATATGGGAAAGCGATTCACTGTTGGATTTAGACCTGTGTGATGCTTATTCCATTTGTGTTCTTCTATTACATCTGTATTATGAGATATTATTATGGTTGATTTAGCTGTAGCCTTGTCATTATATGATGCTTCATATTGTTAAATATTATAGATGTTGTCCATAATTTGTTATACCATTTTGTATGTGTGATCAATCTATCATTTGATTGTCATTGAATTTATTTCAGATACTAAATGATTGATATTATTAATACCCTGAATTGAGTTTCCTTTCACTCTAAGAATTGATTATCATAAGATCACATGATTTTTAATCGGTTATCATTTTGTTGTTATATTCTCACTCCAATACATCAAACATTTCTTTGAATTTACTATGGAAGTAATAGTATTGTTATATCACAGGTTTCCCGTACAGGCAGGACAAGAAGGAGTTTAGACAACATAGAAAGATAATCTCAGTTTCGCCGATCAGCTATAGGTTAGTATGTGTGTTATTTAGTTAAATTATTTATTAATGAAACAATGATTTCATAAATTATCTTTGACTTTTTATGTATCGTTGTTTCAATTGTATTTGCTAAGTATTTATTAGTTTAAAGTCTTTATACATTCAAAAAGAAAACAAAAAAGAGTTATGTTATTTCTTTATCTTAGTTAGAATCACTTTGACGAACATTCATTTCGCAAGATTACAAGAAAACCTTGCAAGCTATATAGAGATTGTTTATAATCATTTGTATATATTCATGTTTATATTTGAACATTTGTAATTAGTACATAAATTTTTAGAATCATAGATTTAGGTTAGTTTATTTAATTTATTATTTTTAGGACTTAGTTGGCTAACAGAGCCATTAAACCCGTCGAGTCAGTTCATGCCATTAAACCTCGGTCCGGCTCTAACCTTCTAGTTGATGGTGTGCCAAATACGCCCGTTAACAAATGGTGCTAGAAGGAGGGCCTGCGATTAATTAATGGCACGTGGAGGTTGCAAGACCCCTCCAAACAATCGTTCTCCTGTCGTAACGCGTAGTCGCTCCGTAACAAACGTTACACTTGAAACAACTACTACCTCAAATGATAACCCTAATATTCTTGTTGAACCAGTGGCACCACTCCCTCAAGGGATTGATGTCCAAGAAATTGTCCACCAATCACTTATAAGAAATCAAAGTGCCTTATCCCGTATTACACAACCTGGTAGACAACTCAATCAACCCCTTGACTTTACAAATCTACAAGAACAAATTCAAAGCACTGGTCTGCCTAGAAACACTGTAGGGAGTGATAATATTACCAATCCTGTTGAATTACTTATTCTTGGTGCCGAAGGATCTGGTATTCCACCATCCCCACCTAGTTCTTCTCCATCTTCTTCGGGAGGTGAATCCTCGGACGAAGGCATTTCTTCTCCTGAACCATATCAACCTTTGAATCCACCAAATCCCATGGCCAACCAAAATAATCCTGCCAGACCTTGGCTCGATTAAGATGTTGTGGTTGTGCCTGGACCCCAACACATGTTACCTAAACATCTGAAGAAATGGCTACCCAAATTTGATCTAGATTCGAAGAAATCAGTTGAGGATCACATCAAGAAATTGATGCTAGCCGTCAGACTCTGAAGTGTCGAACATGAAGATGTCATGTGCATATTATTTCCTTATACTTTTGAGGGAAATGCCTCAACCCGATATTTTTCCCAACAACCTCATACTATCATCTCTTGGGACAAGTTTGAAACTTGTTTTTAGAAAAAAATGGAGATGATAAATCTCTAGAAGTCTTGGTAATGGAACTCTCTAGCTTAAAGATGAACCCTAAATAAAAAGTTAAAGACTTTAACCAGATATTCCTAACACTAAAAAATAAAATCCCTGCAGATTCGATGCCTGCAGAAAACTTAATTGTAGAATATTATACGAAGGCCCTGCATAACAACATAGCCATATGGGTTAAAAGGTCCAAAAAGAACACGTTGTTAGACGCATTTGAGGAGGCAATTTAGATTCAGAAAGATATATTGAGCTTAAGATATAATTTAAGTAGTGAAGCTGAAACAACTTCGTCTTCTAAGAAGAAAATAGAAATTCTCACTAGGCCTCCTCAACCTAAAAATCAACAAGAAACATTAGACTTGGAGAGCTTGCAGAAAGATTTCTAGAAACTTTCTGATCAAGTCGTTGACTTGAAAATATCCACCGAGGAGGCATCTACAAGTAAAGGAAGTTTCAAACCTCCTTTTAGAAAACCTTTCCCTCCAAACCGGGAAAACTCGACCAGAGAAGGTCTAAATTTTGAAAGTTTACAGTATGCTTTGCAAACGATATTGGAAGCACATGACAATTCTGGTTCTTCTCCTCCTGAAAATTTTGATGATATAGTTGAGGAGGAGGTACCAGAACAAGAAGACTCATCTCCTCCTGTCTTCGGGAACTTGTCAGACAACATTTTTCAAGCAAATTTGAAATTGTTCATCCCTACAACACTAGAGGTAAAACACAAAACAAGTCTGCACCCAAAACAAGTAAAAATGTGTTTTCAAAACAACCAAAGCAAACTGAAACTAGTCAAAGCCTAGCTGCCCCAGTTTTAGAGTATGATTTAATTGAAGATCTGAAAAAATTGAGGGAAAATATTTTTATTTCTGAATTGCTGAAATTTCCTCTTATTTTGCAGAAAATGCTTCAAAGCATTGCTGAAAACAGTGAAAAGAATGATGTTAGCAACAAAAAATCAGTAGAAATTGACTTAAACACAACTAAAAATGTCCCAAGTAAAAAGACATCTGAAAATCAAGACAAAAGAGACTTATCCGAAAAAACTGTAGCAAACTTAGATAAAACTGTTTCAGGGACAACAATAAAAAATCAACAAAATTTTGTTGTTTTCGCACGAAAAAATGTCCCCCATTTTTTATTGACTTTTGAAATTTTTAATAGGAATGTACATAATTGTATGGTTGACTCCGACGCATCATAAAATTTGATGCCTCTGTTTGTATGCCAGAAAATTAATGCAGAAGTAAAACCTTCTGATTTAAAAATCATTCAGCTAGTTTGAACGAATGTTAAAGTGATCGATGAACTTAAAAATGTGTTGATTAGATTATCATCCAATCCCAAAGTTCATCAAGTAATTGATATTATCATTTTTGACATTCCTGAAGTTTAAGGTATGTTTTTAAGTAGATATTGGTTGGAACAACTACACAGTTATTTCGCTACAGACTTGTCTCATCTATGTCTGCCTAAAAATGGACAACCCAATAAGATCAAAATAAACAAATAACGTTACCTTAAGCATACCGTGACAGATTTGAATGATCTAAATGAGCCTTTCATTACCACAACAAATTCAATTGAAACGTAGGGGATGAATGTCACGTACCCACCACCATCATCAAAAAATTTCACTGAATTCTTGAGGATCAAGATCCCTGAAATACCTACAGGGGTCTAGCGTAGGCTAGTTCCTTCCTTGTCCACCTCCATGTGATCGTGGGTCACGACCACAGGCCAAACAAGAATGGCATCCTTTCTCTCTTTGCAGCTCAACGCTACCAGAGCGTCGAGTTTTTCGACTCTGCCAACCCCGACACAGCAAAGCGCCGAACCCCGAAAGGGCTAGCGAGTACAAGTTTCTTGTTTGGGTTTTGTCCTCATGACCATGCGCTTAAACCGGCAAAGACCTTATCGGCCTTTCGTGATTCCGGAAATACCAATGCATGACTTCTTCCTTTCCCATTCAAATCCCTGAAAACCACGAAGTCTCCCAAGTTTCCCTCCAAAAGGAGATCAACGGTTGTAAACCTCCCTTGATCCGACGGTTTGGATCCTTTTGGGATTTTGATGCCTGGGGGTTCGAGATGTAATGATCCTAAAAACCCATGTCATGTGAATCTTCGAATTTCGGTATGGGGATCCGTATAGGAGATCAACGGTCCTTGATAGTGTGGATCCAACGGTCCACGGGATTTCAGAACTTTCCCTGAACTCTGACCGCTCACCACACGTCTCCCTTGGTGGACAGTCCAGATTCCTTTGGGACTTCTCTTTAACACTTTTCGCTACTTGCAACCTCGCAGGTTGAAGCGTCGAACTCTCGTTCTCTCCTTCTCCGAAATCCTGAGACGCGAAAGTTAGAGAAGGTTTGACTCCTTCTGGGCTTCTCAGAACTCGCAACTTCATGACTCGAGTTGTTGGGACTTTGTGCTCCTTTCTTACGAGAACCTGAAGTACGAGAAGTCAATAGGATGTTGACTCCCATTTCAAATGACACATGTCTGCCACCTGTCCCACTTCTCCCTCTCTCTGGGCATATTATCGTTACACCACCTGTCAACCGTGTGGATCTCACCAAGTGGACGTGCCACATGTTGTACAAGCTCTCGCAACTCGCAAGCTCGGGACTTCTACAGTCAAAACTTATTCCCCTCAACCTTTGAGACCCTGATATGTGATATGGCGAGGAGGTCCTGACTCAATGGTTGATCCTACTTCTTGCTATTCGGGACTTTGCGACTCCAAGGGTTTGATCTTCCACCTCCAAACTCACGAATTCCCAAGACGCGAAATGGTCAGATCTCATGGCTATCCTTCCTCTTTGATCAACGGCCTAGATCTCATCGTGATCTCATGATTCGGGACTTCGTGACTCCAAGGGTTTGGTCTTCCACCTCCAAACTCACTAATTCCTGATACACAAAATGGTTAGATCTCTACCACCTGTCCTCCAACATGGGCAGTCCCGATGTCTTCGGGACTTTTGGGACATAGTCAAGTTCACTCTCCCACCTAAGTAAAGGTTAAGATCGACAACTTAGAGGGCTCTGATGGGTCCCTGGGATCTATGGTCCAGTATCCTCTCGCGACTTCGCCATTCGTGAGGTCAAGAGACTTCCTCTTCTGACTCCTGATGTATGAATCCCCGATAGGGAGAATCTCGCGACACGTGTCCTCCTACGGATGGGCGGCTCAGATTCTTTCACGGCTTCACTTCTCGCAAGGGCTAGGCACTCACCTCTATGAGTCTCGATGCCCGAATCTCCGAAACGGATGATTCCGCGACACGTGTCTTCCCGCAGATGAACGACTCAGATCTATTTTTCCTTGTCGCGATTTCTGAGGTCGAGTACTCGGGCTCTCGTCCTCCGGATCCCCAAGCTCCCGAATGCTGATATCCCGATACAAACTCCTTCTCGGGACTCTCGCTCTGCTTCTCTTCACGTGAGGTTTAAACCTCGTGTAATTATCGACAGATCCAACGACTGTTGAATGTTTAGACCAAAATCTAATGGCTCAGACTTGTCTCTCCATTGTGTTGTTCCTAAGCTGCATGGACACGAATCCACGGTCCAGATTCTTTCATGGACCTTGGGGATCTACGATCCCGATTTCTTCGCTACTCACGAAGATAAAGGAAAAAGGGTTAAGGCATTTAATGCCCTCATTTATTCCTTCGATCTAATGGTCCTGAATGACCGCAGATCTTCTGACAGGATCTCATCCGTTGATCAATACTTATTCTTTGAATCCTCAAGGGATTCTGCAATTTCTGTGCCTCTGCAGAGTCTTTGCACACAAAATGCTACCTCTTCTGAGCTTCTCAAAAAGGGTGTCTCTATGGGGAGATTTATCCAGGGTATCACCTGAGACGGATAAGGGTATAGGTTTCCCGAGAAACAACTTGAATTCTGAATTGATTCAATGTGCGTATATACATATAAATATATTTATAGACATAATCCATACGTGGCCCTTCCATTATAAGCATGCAACCACCATTTTAGAATCAAAACACTACACAGGCAGTCTTATACTCAGACCATTTATAAAACTGCACAAACTATGAGCATATATGTCAGCATATGAATTTCAAGGTGAAATATATAAAACACTTATCAGAAATAACACCAGAAATGAGTGCAATTGCTGAGAGGGGTGCTCGTTTCCACCCAACCATAGGCTCAGTGACTCCCAATGGATTTACCACTAGCCACCCCCGAGCTGAGACCACGATGCTGCGAGACTGCATCTTGGTTTGTGAGTGACCGAGAACAAGAGTTACTCTCCCCCTTCTCTGCTATCACTCACTCTGCATATCTCTAGAGTTCTTCCTCCTTCCCTCGCATCTACCCCCTCCGCGCTTCTTCTTCACGCATTTCCCTCTTGCGAGGTTGCGTGTGGCACGATTTTCCTCACAGTGGTCAGGCCTGAGGCTCCTACGGATGGGCAATTCTCTTCCCCCATCCCTCATTAATTCTTGAGGAGCCATCTACCTACCAACCCGCGAGTAATTTATTTCGGGCCAGTGAGCCGCTCTTGGTTCTCCGGGCCAGTGAAGTCCAAATACGGTATTGGTTTCGATGGAAGTTAACGCCACCTTTCCAGGTGCCTTCCACCACCTTTCTTCAACCATCGTGGTCTCTTTTTCAGCATATCCCCTCTCAGCAGTCCTGCAATATATATATATATATATATA
>JZKD02S0031155.1:172479-223475 GCA_000966675.3 Picea glauca
TAATATTATTCACATTCATCAACCTTTTTCACAAGGTCCATTTACATCACACATTCACATTTTTGAGTTTGCCACGGTTCTTGGCCAATATAGTTATTTTTACAATCTGGGGGAAACAAAGTGTTACAATGAACACCTTTTTTGGTAAATTCATGACCAAAATTTCTTCTATCATTGATCCAGAACAACAATTTGAAGTAACAGTCTGTACTCAGGCACTAGCTTCGCCAAATACACCAAATACTGCTAATGACGCACAAATCTGGTCCTTATATTTTGATGGATCCAAATCCCGAGAAGGAGCAGGTGTTGTTTGTGTTCACATAGACCCTACATGTAATAGAATTTTTATTGCTTGTCTATTAGAGTTTGAATGCACTAGCAACACAACCGAGTACAAAACACTTCTGCAGGGACTTAGGAAATCACTGGACATGAATATGCAAAATTTGATAGTATTTGGTGATTCAAAAATAGTAGTCAAACAAGTAAGAAATGAAATACATTGTTTGTCACCGCATCTAAAGAATTACCAAACCGAGGTATGGGGTTTAATGCATAAATTTATAGCATTTAATATAAATTCCATTCCTAGGATGAGTAATGCAGACACTGATTTACTAGACAATGTTGCTTCTAAATTGTTGCCCGCTGAAGGTCTTTCTCCTAACGCGTTTTCGATCGAATTGTTGTTAAGGCCATCAATTCCAGACAACATCACAAATTAGAGAGTATTTGACGATGATCAACAGATCATCAACTTTCTGCATATGGAAGACACCTTCCAATATGTAGTTATTGATGAAGGCACTCACGATGAGAATCTCAGGGACTTCACGGTAATATCTAATCCTCGATCTCCTGAATAAACATCCAAGCTGGTAAACTCTATCCCCAAATCTGTTGTGAGATTAGAGAAATTTTATGACTCGCATGACAAGTTTAGAGGGGTAGTCGATTGCAAAACTAATAGTTCCTCTTTGATCTATGAAACTATTAATTTAGGAACACGAGATAATCCTCAAAATATTAATCTAGGAAAGCAATGCTCTGAGAAAGAAAGATCTGCTTTTATAAAATTATTTAGAGAATTTAAAGATGTATTTTCTTGGATGTACGATGACTTGAAAACTTTTGATCCAAACGTCATACAACACGCAATCCCTATGAAACCCCAGACTCATCCTTTTCAACAAAAATTGAGGAAAATGCACACTAAATTGAAACCTACCGTTAAAAAGGAACTGAATAAATTACTAACTGCAAAGAGAATTTTTCCAATTAGGCATACTCAATGGGTGTCAAACTTAGTCTCTGTAAGGAATAAAAGTGGTGAAATTCGACTTTGTGTTGATTTTCGAAATTTAAATCAAGCATCTGATAAAGACAACTACCCTGTTCCTCCAATGGAACAAATCCTACAACAGGTGTCTGGTTCTAAAAGACTATCTTTATTAGATGGTTTTTTGGGATACAACCAGGTTCTTATGTCTCCTTTGGACCAGTTTAAAACCACCTTTCGTACCCCGTGGGGCACTTACACCTACAAGAAAATTCTGTTTGGACTGATAAATGCCAGTGCCAGTTTTCAGAGAGCGATGGATATTTCTTTCCATGACCTCATTAACCAGTCAATTGTGGTCTATCTTGATTATGTCATTGTCTTTTCAAAAAATAAGAAAGATCACCTATCTCACCTTAGGGTTGTCTTAGAACGATGCCGCAAGTTTGGCATATCTCTCAATCCAAAAAAAACAGTCTTTGCAGTAGAACAAGGAAAACTACTTCGGTTTATAGTGTCTAAATATGGAATGATTCTTGATCCCAAGAGAACCCAATCCATTTCTAAACTTCCCCCTCCCTCTTCCAAAAATGCCATACAATCCTTTTTGGGTAAAATTAATTTTGTCAGACGATTTGTCCCGAGTTTTTCTGAAATGGTTAGACCTCTACAAAATCTAATTTAAAAGGATGTGTTGTACATATGGGGACCACAATAAAGTCATGCTTTCGATTCAATTAGAAAAGCAATAATAGAAGCACCTTCCCTGATGAGTCCTAATTTTTCTTAATATTTCACTCTATACACTTTTGCATCTGACAGATCCTATGTTGTTGTGCTTACACAGAAAAACGCTGAAAGCAAAGAGATACCCATTGCCTTCATGAGATTTGATTTTAAAGGAGTAGAAATTAATTACCCCGTTGTAGATCAACAGGCTTATGCTATTTTTAAAGTAGTGAAATTATTTAGGTATTACCTGTTGAAATCCAGGACCAAAGTTGTTGTTCCTTACCCCGCTGTAAGAAATTTGTTAGTACAAAACGAGCTGGGTGAGAAAAGGGAAAATTGGATGACATCACTACAGGAATATGATATTGAAATAACTCCTGCCCAAATTGTTAGAGGTCAAGGCCTGTTTAAATTAGTGGTTGATTCAGTTGAATAATTAGAAATTCAAATAAATACATCAACTGTAAATCAACATAACGAAAAACGGATCAGCTGTGCACAAACTACACCCAATTATTGGTATGAGGACATTAGATTTTATCTAATGCATGGATTTTCTCCCCACAATATTGATCCAAAAAATAGAAGAGCACTTAGGCTTAAATATGCATCATTCGAATTAATCAATTATATATTATTTCGAAAGAACTTTGATGGTGTTTTTTTGCATTGTTTGGAAAAATAGGAGTTCGAAAAAGTGTTGGCTGAACTCCATTCGGGTGATGTCGGTGGTCATTTTGGTGGAGATACCACTGCCCACAAAGTGATGAGGGATATATACTATTGGCATACCTTGTTTAAGTATTCCCATACATTGTCCCACAAATGTACAATCTGTCAAAAGGCTACAGGACGGGTAAAGAAGGCAATGTTTCCTTTTCAACATAGGTCACTGTAGATGCACCTTTTCAGCAATGGGGCCTAGACATTATAGGACCAATCAATCCCCCTTCCTTGCAATAGCACAAGTACATTCTCACGACAATAGACTATTTTACAAGATGGTATGAAGCTTTACCTTTAAAAGTGGTCAACAACAATCATGTAGTCTCTTTTCTGAACTCCCATATTATCACTCAATTCAAAATTCCTGAATGTCTGGTTTTTTACAATGCTTCCTATTTTTCGTCCCTTGATATGAATGTTTTTTCTCTATAAAAAGGGATTAAATTGAAGTACTCTGCTAGCTACTACCCTCAAGGGAACGGTCTAGCCGAGTCGACAAATAAGAATTTAATCAAGATTATAAAAAGGATAGTTTCAGAAAACCACAAGAATTGGCACAATGCATTGTACACAGAACTTTGGGCTAATAGGGTGACCCCAAAAGCCTCTGTTGGTAATTCTCCTTTCTTCCTTGTTTATGGAAGATAATCCATCCGTCCCCGACATGTCTTGCTTCCTTCTCTGCAATTATCAAAGTTCAATATGAAGAGTGTTCTCCTCTAGAAAACCGGATAAATGCTTTATTAAAACTAGAAGAGGTGAGAACACAAGCAAAGCATAAACTTGACCAGCACCAAAAAATTGTGAAGAGCTGGTTTGATACAAGTTCAGCTTCTGATAGGAATTTTGATGTTGGAGATTTGGTTCTCAAGTGGGACAAAGAACACAAGGGTAAGGGAGAACATACCAAGTTCCAAAACCTGTGGCTGGGACTGTTTGTAATATCTGAAAAATTGGGTCCTAGATTTTTTCGTCTGCACAATTTGGAGGGAGAACCAAACATTTTCCTAGTGAACGACCAGGCTCTCAAGAGATATTTTGCTTGATGATTTCTGATCCACCCTCTTGTAAATATTTTTTTAAATTTTCTTTTATGTTTTTGATTTTGGTTCTTTTCATTTTGCTTGATTTTGATTTGTTTTCTAAATAATTGTGTCTGAAGCACCATTCATTTGTTGAAGGGAATCAAAATTATTATTCATTAGTAGTAGTCGATAACAGTTTAAGAACCCAAACAACAAATTCTAAACTCATATCAACAGAAGTAAGCTGTTCAATCAATGTTTCTGGTTTCTCATTGAAATCACAGGAAGACACGACTATCCTTAACAAAGTTCTAACGTCGTCCCTATTTTAATAAGAACAACTCAATGTGATTCCCCATATTAGAGATGGTTTCTTAACAGAAATATAATTGTCCAAATCATGATGAAATTCATCAGAACAGAAAAATGATTATTAAATGATCAATATTTTTATTAACAGATCATGAGATCTTCAGTATCACCCCGCTCTCTTAATATCATGAAGTTTTGAAAATTTATAAACAAATTTAGAGAGTTGAAAGCACTGTAATGTGTGGGAATTGTGTGCAAACCCGCGAGGACATTGAACAGGTCTGTTGGCAGCGGGTAAATACACACATGATACCAAAGCAACTTTGTTGGGTTACTGAATAGGCCTGCTGGCAATGAAGAAATGTCGGGTTTAAGAAGATCCTCAGGTATGTCTTTTAATTTGATCAAGTGTGAAGATGTTTTTATCATGAATGGACGACTCTTAGATAGGATGGAGGTACTAGAGAGGGTTAAATGATATCCATGCCAAGGCTATGGACGCCTGCTGGCAGCAGTGGCCCTATCAACAGTATCAAAGTCATCTGTATAAACATCATTGCACTTGTGATCTAATCAAGATACCATATTACAATCTCGGACATAAATGCATCCAATGCTATGACTGTGTTGTTTTCCGAGTTATTATCGAAACGCTTGATCTGTCGTTAACTATCTCTAAAATTTATTTCATCTGTGCCCTTGATATAAATTTTCTGGTGATGCATAGATAACTACTTCGCCCAGTGTGTCGCCATTGTTGGTGTCCATGAATTCTATTGAATTTTATCATAATTAAAAGCCGTCATAAAGGGATAAAATATTTCTGTAGCTGCCTCCTCCTTACATTTATAAACATTTCTATCTTTTGGTTTCAAGGATATTTATTGGGTTGGCTGATTATATGACTATTTCATTTAAATTTTCGTTTGTTTTGTTTAATTTCATGACTGCAAGCATGAAATTGAAACAAAAGTTTGGCTTGGTTAATCATTTTGCAGTTTGTGGTTTCTTCATTTATTTTTCCTAAGAGATTATACCTCAAGGGGACCTATATGTTTATAAGTCTTTTGGTTTGTAAACTTATTGATTAATCCATTTCCACAATTTTATGCACTATGGGAAATATGACTTGATCATATCTATGGTTGATTGTATGATTTTAATTTTTGATATGCCTAATCGCGCAGAACCTTGGATTAACATTTGAAATGTGCTCCTTGCTCTTAACAATCATATCTCTATCAAGAGGACAGTTGGATAGAAGCGTCTGAGTCAGTTCTCCAGTTGAAAGAGACTCCATCGCTCATGCACTTCGTGTCATGAGGATGGAGTCGACTCCTAAAAATTCGATGTAAATCTTAATTCTGGAATTTCTCAAACTGTTTAATGTTTATCCATAAATATTGGTAGTATCAGCTTACCTTATATAAGGAATGTTGTATAGAGAGGAATGTAGGAAATATACGATAAGAATCAGACAGTACTTGTCGTCGTCATGTATGAAGTAAAAGACTTTTGATCCAATTTACCAGCTGAATTAATACAGAAGATCTTTTATGTCAATTCTTGGATGTGAGTGGAAGTTTTAGTCTGTTAACTCCTTAATAGGTTCCTTGTTGGTTCGGCAAGGGCCCACCGCCCCAACTAAGGTAAACCTCATTATATATGTTTTGTGTGTTTGTGTGGATAGTTTACAGCAGCGTGTGTGTGTGTGATTAGTCTTTATTTCATTCTCAGGATTGACCATTGAGTTAATAATTTTGGATTGGTTTGTATAAGCAAGTACTAGATCGAATATACATTTTATTATCTCATAATTTGAAGTGTGGGACTGATATTTTAAGTTTATGATTGTAGTATCGCAAGGGACCAAGAGACTTTATCTTTCATCTTCATGTGCTATACTAAAGTTTTTCAGTTATACTAAATTCCCCTTGTGCTGGTTTGATTGAATTACATGAGGTTGAAGTTGGTTTTTGTTTCAAGAATGGTTGGAGTTGATTGTTTTAATTACTACAGGAGACAAGCTTCTTAAAGTTCATCTTTTCAATACAAGTGCCTAAAATGAACAGTCTTGTTTCTCTGGTACATCATCTCTTTGATTGACTATTTGCCTAAGTTTCATTATCAGTTTTCTCTTTTAGGTTCAGAGGATATTTTGAAGTATTTAGAGATCTTAGAAATGGAATTTTTATGTTATTAATTATTTCCTATATGCAATAGACTTAGATAGGGTACTTGTTCTCGGCACATATGGTGTAACGACTCTTTCGATTACGAATCTTGGATTGACATTTAAATGAGTGTGAGATATACAGTGAACATATTTACGCACCAACATTTTGGCGCCGTTGTCGGGGAGTTGTAAACGGTAACAGGTAGCATATTTTTTTGGTTTGATGAAGTATTGGATTGGATTTGAGGATAATATAAGGGAGGGGAGAAGACGGTAAGACGAAACGTAAGAACCTGTGCATCCACTTTGGTGGGGTTGCTCCAAATTCAGGTTTTCCTCCTACCTCTAATTAGGAATTTGCGTTTTCATTGATTTCATTTTTTTTATGAGTAGGTACAGGGATAATAAAGGCAGATTTATTGCTTCTAAAATCTCAGAAAAACCAGAAAAAAACAACAACAAAGAAACCCCCCCTTATACTAATTCATTGAAAACTCGTGCAGGAAAAATTCTCAGAGGAGAGAGATTAAAGGCATCCATTGCAAAAACAACAAAAGGCACTATATCTGAAGCCACTGTTTAGATTAAAAACATAAGGCAATAAGAAAAGGAGGTAGCACTGGCGACCGCATCCAGAAGAGAAACTGGAAAAGAAGCAGAGGTGATAATAGAAGAGGCTGAATCTGTTGTTGGAAGACCACACAAAACCTTGGAACAATGAGAGATACCAGATAACCCGGTGGTGGAACCATCACTCAGTGGAGAAAATTCACCACCTCCTTACAGAGTGCTCAGAAACATGGCAGAAGAAGAGGGAAACACAACCAATGAAACAAAGACATTTGGATTCCCCATACTGGATATGGCTAAAGACGTTGCTATGAAGAACATTCCATTATATTCACTTCCTCATTTAAGAGGTATGTCGACAGAAGACTCTGACTCATTTTTATTTGAATTTGACATATTGTGTAGGAGCTATAACTACACAGATAATGCTCAAAAATTAAAACTTTTCCCAGCCACACTAAAAGATTCGGCACTACGGTGGTTCATGAGCTTAGGGGAACACACAATTTTGTCTTGGGATGGTATGAAGGAGACCTTCCTCTAGAAATACTAGGATTACTGTAGACCTAGGGATGCTAGGAATGATATATTCAAAATGTAGCAATCAAAAGAAGAAAGCTTAGAAGACTACTTAGAAAGGTTCTTATACAATTACCAAAAGACTAAGCAGTTTTCCTTAGATACAGCTACATTTAGGACTGTCTTTCTAAAGGGTGTGAGGGAAAATTGCATTGAAGTGTTAAACCTTATGAGTTCTGGGGACATATACCAAAAACCATTTGCAGACATAGAAGAGTATTGTAAAATATACTCTCGTAGTCAAGCTAAAACAGGGAAAAGTATAAGGGACCTTACCAACAGAATTGCTAAACCCACATCCGGAGGTGTCACAAGGATTGAGCTAGGAAATCTATTGGAAAACTTTAAAACAGATATCCTACACACCATCAGTTCCCAACTAGATACCATACAAATTAAAAGAAAACAAGAGGAAGAAAATGTTGCGTTAGCAATCTTCTGTCATCAGTGTAGGAGGAAACACCCTGAAAAGGAATGCCCCCTCAATGTTATTGAACTCTGTGGTATTTTCATAGAGGACCATCCTACTAATGAATTCCCTTCTCTCCCCATATTCAAGGCCATGTTCAAGGGAGGAGGAGAACCTGAGACATCTTACCCCCCTAGGAGACCATGGAGACAACAAAACCCCAGCATGTTTGCTGACCCAATTACACAATACTCCCAACAACAATGGTTACCTTCCATGTCTTATCCCTAGTGGTCAACACAAACCCAACCTTAGCAACAGGGGTGGAGCGAACCTGTATATGGAAATGTCCCCTTTCAACCAACAATTTTTCCCACCTATCCACAATATCCTTCGAATATTTCATAGTTGCTTCCAGGTGTTAACCCCCCTGCTCTCCTTCCACCCCCACAACCACAAAAACCACTTGCACTACCCATGAATCCAAATATGCAGCAACCAATGCAAGCTGCACCCATCCAAAACCCTCCTCGGCATACTCCTATTCCTGCACAACCTATCCCTAACCCAAATAATAGACTGACACAACCTATACAAAACATTGAAGCAAAAACCTTCCCTACATACATAATAACGCCAACTACATTTAATGGAATTGAATTAAGATCAGGAAGGATTGTAAAAAAAAACAAATCCCACTATGGTCATTCAAGAGGTACACATACATAATCACACAAACCAAGAAGAACAAATAGATGTCCAAATGGTTCAAAGAGAAGAATAGATGACTGATCCATTAAACAAAAAAAGAAACACTCCGGTACCACAAGAAATCCCTTCTCCCAACTCCCTTGCAGCAGAAACGCCCCATGAAATGAATCCCCCTTACCCAGAAAGGTTGCTCATAAAGAAAACTGAGGAACCTCTAGAACATAATCTAGAGACTGAACTCCAGAATATATGTGTAAATATTCCACTACTACAGGCCATTAAAGACATACCTATCTATGCTAAAATTGTAAGGGACCTTTGCATTAAAAAGCCAGGGAGAAAGAGGAAAGGGCCTCCTGTCATACGGGTGGTAGGACAATTATCCTAGTTTATAACAGAAATTCCTTCCAAGTATAGTGATCCATGGAACCCAGTGGTAACCATAGAAATCAATGGTGTTGCCTTACCTAACACATTGATTGATCTAGGGGCAACAATAAATGTGATGTCAGTAAACACTATGAAAACACTGCAACTAGATCACTTAAGACCTACACAAACTTTTCTAGAGCTTGCAGATAAATCAGTCATCACCCCAATAGGAAGTTTAGATGATATAATAGTGACATTGGCCTCTTGGGAATACCCTGTGGATTTCTTGGTAATCCATCCCAAATCCCCCAAACCAGGACACCCAGTGGTACTAGGCCAACCTTGGTTGGCCACTGCTGATGCATTCATCAGTTGTTGATCTGGAGAAATGACAATTTCCAATGGCACTCAAATTCAGAAACTTATCCTTTCCCCCCCCACCCAACCAACCATGGAAGTCCCTCTCTAGTTGGAGAATCCGTATGGGGAGGAGGACTGTACCCATCCCTTGTTAACACTTGAACAAGTAAAAGGAGTAAAATAAAACTTTGAAGAACAAATCCTAAGTCTATTCTTGGCTGCTTCGGCATGCATTGACTATCCCCAATCTTTCCCCAACTACACACACATCTTTAGCCCTGAATTTCAAGAAATTTGGTACCCTTCCACTTCTACAATAACCACTCTTTTTCAAATAGAGGAAGGGAAGGAATCTACTGTCCAAGCTGTAGAAATAAGACCTGGGAATTCCCTGTATATCAATGCCAGCCTAGAAACATATCAACAACAAAAGCTGGTACAAATGATTCAGGGGAAATTCGATGCGTTTGCATGGGATTACTCTGACATGAAAGGGATCCACCCAGATACATGTATGCATCATATTTACACTAACGATCAAATCAGACCTATCTGACAACCCCAGAGAAGAATGAACCCAGCCTTGAAAGATATAGTAAAGGAAGAACTCCAAAAACTCCTACAAGCCAATTTCATTTACCCTATATCAGATAGCAAATGGGTCTCCCCATTAGTTATTGTACCAAAGAAAAACGGGAAATGGAGGATTTATGTGGACTTTCGAGAGCTAAACAAGGCCACCTATAGAGACTACTTCCCTTTACCTTTCATAGATTAGGTCTTGGATACTTTATCTCGAAAGAGGTACTTTTCTTTTCTGGATGGGTTTAGTGGCTACAACCAAATACAAATTTCACCAGAAGACCAGGATAAGACCACATTAACCTGCCCTTGGGGAACCTATGCTTATAGGGTTCTCCCCTTTGGGTTATGTAATTCCCTTGCTACCTTTCAGAGGGTTGTCTTGGTTATTTTCTCTGATATGACCAATGATTGTGTGGAAGTCTACATGGATGACTTCATGGTATATGGGGATGATTTCCAACAGGCATTGGATAATTTGAAGAAGGTATTGGTTATATGTAAAGAGACCAACCTCTCACTCAATCACAAAAAATCAAGAATGATGCTTACTAAATGAATCGTTCTAGGTCACCACATCTCCGACACTGGAATAAGACTGGACCCTCCCAAAATCGACATTATTTCCCAAGTTACGATCCCTAGTTCACAAAAGGAAATCAGAAGTTTCTTAGGGCATGCCGGCTACTATAGGAGGTTTATTCAAAATTTTACAAACCTAGCTGCCCCCCTTTTCAAACTACTAATGAAAGATGTTGAATTATGTTTGGATGAGCAATGCCAAATCTCCTTTGAAATCTTAAAAACAAAACTTTCAAGTGCTCCTACTTTGAGAGGTCCAAACTGGTCTCTTCCTTTCCATATCTATACAGATGCCTCAGATACCTCTTTGGGAGCTATATTAGGACAAAGGGAAGGGAAGATTCCTTATGCTATATACTTTGTTAGTAAGAACCTCTCACCTGCTGAAGCAAACCATACTGTTACAGAGAAAGAATTCTTATCAATAGTACATGCCATCAACAAGTTTAGACACTATATAACAGGATACGAAGTTTTTGTGCACACAGATCACTCAGCTATCAGATTTCTAAAGAATAAACCTATTACAAATTCTAGATTAACTAGATGGCTCCTGTTACTACAAGAATTTAATATCACTATCATAGACAGGCCTGGAAGAGATAACTTGGTCGTTAATTTTCTATCTAGGCTTATCCATACAGGTGACAGTACTCTAGTAGATGATGATTTTCCGGATGAGAATTTATTTGCCATTTCTACTTTCACCCCTTGGTATGTAGATGTAGAAAACTATTTGGTAACCGACAAGCTGCCTCAAGGTATGACATCCAAAAAAAAACATAGAATCATTCAGCTAAGTGCCAATTATATGTGGCATGAAGATACCCTATACCGAATAGGACCTGATTTGGTAATCAAAAGATGTGTTTGGGAAGATGAAATGTAGGATATCTTCAGAGCCTGCCATGACATCCCATGTGGAGGCCACTTTGCTGACAAAAGAACAACTTACAAAATCCTACAATCTGGCTATTATTGGACGACCATTTTTAAAGATGCAAAGAAACACATGGCCAACTGCGATGATTGCCAAAGAATGGGAAGACCTACATCAGTCGATGAAATGCCACTCCAAGCCCAAGTAGTAATCAAACCCTTTGAAAAATGGGCCTTATATTTTGTAGGACCTATCAATCCCATGTCCCAGAAGAAAAATTACATATTAGTTTGCATAGACTATGTAACAAAATGGGTAGAAGCCAAGGCCTTGTATTAAGCCAATGAACAATCTGTCATAGATTTTCTCTTTGAGGAAATTTTCACTCGTTTCGGGGTACCTCGGGAGATAGTTACTGATCAAGGAACACAATTCACCTCAAATTTAGTTAAGGCCCTTATCGAACAATACAAGATCAGACACAGAAAGTATTCTCCCTATCAAACCAAAGCCAATGGCCAAGTAGAATCGACCAACAAAGTGATAGAGGCCATCCTCACTAAGACTATTCAGTTGCATCACAAAGACTGGGCTGATAGGTTTCCTGAGGCGTTGTGGGCCTACAGGATAGCCTCGAGAAATATAACAGGCCATACACCGTATGAGTTGGTATATGGGAAGCAGGTACTACTGCCCATAGAGTTTCAGGTAAAGACCTTCAAAACTGCCATGCAATTAGGAATGGACCTGAATGAAGCTAAAAAATAGAGGGTATTACAATTGAACGAGCTTGATGAGATAAGACAAGATTCTCTACAAAGAACCACCCTGATACAAGAACAAAGGACCAAATGGAATGACAAGTACATTAAACAGAAGTCCTTCCAGCCAGGTGATTGGGCCCTCCTATATGATAGCAGATTTAAAAATTTCAAAGGCAAACTGTCTACTAGATGGATGGGGCCCTATGAGGTTGATACAGTCTATGACAATGGTGCAGTAAGGATAAATACTACTGATGAAAAGAAGACTTCCCTTGTTGTAAATGGACATCGACTGAAGGTTTATCACAAATCGCTGTCAAAGGAGGATTTTGTCAAAAATGTTCTTCAGACTACCGAAATGCAACTGGTAAGTGAGAGGGTTTTCCCTTTTGCTGACCTACCATAGTAAGTTCAAATTGTATAAATTCATTTTCTGTACATAGGTGTGTCATGAGATGAAATTTTTTTTTTTTTTTTAACTAACAAAGACAAAAGAAAAATTGGTGGTGTTCCCATGTAGATAAACAAATAAGGAGGACAACTACCATAAAGAGTCTTCTTTAAGTTTTTCAGACTCTTTAAAATTGAAAACATCGGTGAGAAGGAATTGGCCTAGGCTCGAAAAAAATCCACGGGACAGTATAGAGAGTTTCCTTTAAGTTTTTCAGACTCTTCAAAATTGAAAATACCGGTGAGCAGGAACTGGCCCGTGATCGACAAAAATCCACGAGATAGTATAGAGAGTTTCCTTTTAGTTTTTCAGACTCTATAAAATTGAAAATACCGGCGAGCATTAACTAATCTGGGCTCGATAAAAATCCACAGAAACGTAGTAGTTAGGATTATTATCGTGTTGTAATAAAAGAGGAAATGCCAGCAAAAGTGTGGTCACCTTGGCTCCAAAAGAAAAGAAGTTTTGTCATCTCAGTTACTGGTCATTACAGAGTACCCTCATGTTACAAAGCTTTCCTACATTATTCCTCTATAAAATTTGGCAACTGCATGGTTTTTCAAACGAATTTGACCACAGAACACCAACTATTTCTATAAATCACTGTCACCAGAATCAGTGTCAAGATTTTTAAGCTCAAGAAAGTTCATTTTTGTGCTTATCTCTCATCGATGATCACCTCTATGTATGAAGGGCCACCAAATCATCTCATTGTGCCTATCCGGTACTGGATCCTATCCAGTATAAAAGAAGGGGCCCTGCGCTATTCCGGTACCAACTGCAAATTTTACACATAGGTGATCCGACACTCGGGTGATCCTATACCAACTACGAATTTTACACACAGGTGATCCGACACTCAGGTAATCAGGTGATCCTGTACCAACTACAAATTTTACACACAGGTGATCTGACACCCAGGTAATCAGGTGATTCTGTACCAGCTGCAAGTCTTACACACAGACGATCTGACACTCAGGTGATCCCGTATCAATTACAAATTCTACACACAGGTGATCCAATACTTAGATGATCCAGTACTAGTAAGAATATGACGGGTAAATTTCATCATGTTTCCAAGTCGCTGTCAAATTATTAGTGCGAGGACATACATATTTGACACTTTTTTTTTGTATTATTTAAAGGAATTAGACTAAATATGCGTTTAGAACATCTAATTGCTATTGGATCATGACGTACCCCTATTTTGTCACGAATATATGTAGAAATCTTAGACCTCACCTTTGTGAGAAGGAAGTGTCCTATGAAACATCAAAAATGCAAAATCGCGATGTCTTTTATCGAATCAAACTCCCTTTGTCTATCTGATAAATAAACCCCATGATTAGTTGGCATACTATATGAGACGACATGAACCACGAATTTCAACATATCAAGTAATGATCCTAGTCGATTTCATATACACGAGTCTCGATCATAACAAACACATCCTTTCGTGAATATCGTCCGCCACCAAGCTTCCCACGAATCTGGAAACCATTAGTAGATCCGACTTACCTCGCCATATCATCATGAGTATCGATGTGACCATTGTAATCTACACTTCCATTCATAAATGCTCATCTAGATGGCTCCTCCATCCAGATGAGGATTATTTACCCTTGTTGTCACACTATCGACAGATACCCTATGCCTTCATATCCCTTGTATGTTTCTCCCAACTGATACTCTATCATCTGGTACTCAACCCTCGACCTTCTGTCTGTGCCTTATCCACCCAAGAGAATTGCTTAAAATAATATGGGGGTCGACAGGCATGAGCCAATATTTTAAATATACAAATAAACAACAGAATATCAGGCTTGTAAGAAAAAATATGAATAGGCAGGGTGGGTGCCATTCTTGCAAAAATTTAAGGGCCATCATGAGGGAATTTCTCTCGTCTTTGCGCAAACATATGATGGAGAGAATGTGCAGCTTGGGGATGTGAAGTTAAAAATTACAGAGGCCACTATAGAAGAGGCCATGGGTCTCCCGATGGCTGGAGAAAGATACTTCAAAAGAGTGATCGTAGACAAAAAGCTCTGTCAACAATTCCTCAAACCAGAACATCACGACCGCGATTGGACCAAGGGAACCCCTCAGAGATATATCAAATAAACATATTTGACAACGCTTATAAGTCTGTACAAATTCCTCACCTGTGAGGGAAAGTATGCTGTGACCTTCATTTATCATTTAAATCTTTTGTCACATTTTGAGGGAGGACCACAGATAAATTTTCCCCGTTTTTTATGGATGAGTTTAAAGAAAATGGCAAGAGGGGTGAGGTCAGTTTCTAAGAAACCCAAGACTAGTCTTCATCATCACGGTTTAATCAAACTTCTGGTTGTTCATGCTCTAAAAACACAAGGGGGTAGTTGGAAGCAGTTGCTCCAATAGATCTTCGCTAAAGAGAAATCCAAGTTGGTCGAGACACAGGAGACAGGGACACACAGTGAAGGCTCAAGCAGAAAAGTAAAGAAAGACATGGCATCAGGAGGTAAAGAAGACACTGCTACGCCCAACTCATCTAAGCCCATTGAGAAATCAGTGACAGAAAAGTCTGTCGTGGGGGAGCCTGTTATATCAAGAAAGAAGATAGCCACTCAATTCCAGAGAGTAAGCTCTACTTCGGTTCAAAGGGGTAAAAGATTAAAGGAGGGCTCAAAACCATGTGGTCAATTGGATAGCATTCCCAAAAAAATTATGGAAATGCCATCAGAACCAGCCAGTCAAATAGAGAAGACCCCTGACTTCCTGTTACAAAGCAAGAAAAATTCAGCACCGGCTGAAGCGTCTAGCTCAGTCCTACGCCCTAAAGACCAACAGTCATAGAATAAGAAACAAAAGAAGGGGGAGACGGATCAACCGAGGATTTTACTAGAGCCAACTGTAAAACCCCCTCCAAAATCCCCTAAAGAATTGAAAAGTATTTCTGAAGTTACTCGGCCTTCCCAAAGCTCAGTTAGTGGCTTGAAGGAGATTGCTAAGGCGACAAGTAAAAATAGAAAGAAACTAGAAGGAAAGGAGGCACAAGTTCCAGAGCCCACACCTCAATCTTCCATGTTAGGAATACGGGTTTGTCAGCAAAAGAAAACCCCAGAATTTACAGTTCAAGCCTGCAAGATAAAGGTCCATTCAACACAGGAGGTACAGATGTCAAGGCCTGCCCCTATCAGTAAATCTAAGAAAAGGAAAATGTTTGAAGAAACTCCTACCCCTGTCAGCAAGTCTAAGAAAGCCTTGCCACCCATACGCAGGACCACCAGAAGTATGGCTAAACAGGAGACAATTCCAAACATACCTTCTCCTCAAAGAGAACCTATGGATATTCCAAGTTCTCCAAACAAGAGAGTGGTTGGGGAGCTGCCACAAGTGAAACAGAAGGACTGGTAACAATAAGTGAGACAGAAGGATTGGTAACATAGACTTTGATGGATTTGAGGAAGGGAGAAGAAGCTCGAGAGGTGGTAACTCAGGAAGCATTCACACTGAGTCCAGGCAAATCCTTGAGCAGACGAAAGATGATAATAAAGGCTCTGAGGAGTCTGAGGAAAGAAAAAGAGGCTCGAGAGATGGTGGCCAAGGAAGTACTCACACTAAGTCCAGACCAGTCCCTGAATGAACCAACATTATTAATAGAAATTGAGAGATTGAAACAAGAAATTGAAGAATACAAAATATTGGACAGACATATCAAGGTAGAGAATGCAGAATTGAAGGAGTAGCATGCAGAGGTCTCTGCCAAACTTAACAAAGTCTTGTGATTGGTCCATTACACTAGGGTGATCAAGAAGGAATTGAAGAGTGAATCTTCCGGTGTTAACATTTTTCAATCTGAGGAATGACAGAGGAGGTTCCAATTGTGAAGAAAGTTTTTGGGTATCAGGTTTTGATAACATTGCATGAGAACATGCAACATCTTCAGCATGGGGGAAATGTTGAGTCTCCATTTTGACATAAGATAATACCCTATCTTTCCCTCTATCTAAGTCTTTTTACCTCTGTTATAAACCTATACTGGAGTATTCCCTCCCAAAAACATGCCTAATAGCTATGTCATGTCTACAAGAGGTAATTGGTGATTTAAAGCATGTTTGTTTAACTTTCTTAAATTAATTTGATTGAAAGTGTTTTATTTTGTATAGTTCTAATAATTTGATTTATGAGCAGTCTATCCAGCACTATCAGACATCGTGTAATCCTGTACTGAATCCATTCCTATACCCAAGACATTTTTGATCTGGTACCAACTCCATTCTGGTACCAAGACGTGCGCTATTCTGGTACTCCTTGCTCTGTTCTATTCTGGTACTAGACTTGCGACTATGTGCAATCCAGTACCAAAACCTCTGTTTCGGAATGCGCCAGTTGGACCTGGATAATGGTGGATATTTTGAAAAGATAGTTGGATAGAAGTGTCCAAGTCAGTTCTCTAGTTGCAAGAGACTCCATCGCTCATGCACTTCATGTCATGAGGATGGAGTTGACTCCTAAAAATTCGATGTAAATCTTAATATTGGAATTTCTCGAACTGTTTAATGTTTATCCATAAATATTGGTAGTATCAGCTTACCTTATATAAGGAATGCTATGTAGAGAGGAATGTAATAAATATATGATAAGAATCAGAAAGTACTTGTCGTCGTCATGTATGAAGTAAAAGACTGTTGATCCAGTTTACCAGTTGAATTAATACAGAAGATCTTTTATGTCAATTCTTGGATGTGAGTGGAAGTTTTAGTTTGTTAACTCCTTAAGAGGTTCCTTGTTGGTTCGGCAAGGGCCCACCACCCCAACTAAGGTAAACCTCATTGTATACATTATGTGTGTTTGTGTGGATAGTTTACAGCAGCGTGTGTGTGTGTGTGTGTGTGTGTGTGTGTGTGTGTGTGTGTGTGATTAGTCTTTATTTCATTCTCAGGATTGAGCATTGAGTTAATCATTTTGGATTGGTGTGTATAAGCAAGTACTAGATCGAATATACATTTTATTATCCAATGTTGAAGGTAGTTATCTCATAATTTGAAGTGTGGGACTGATATTTTAAGTTTATGATTGTAGTATCGCAAGGGACCAGAAGACTTTATCTTTCATCTTCATGTTCTGTAATAAAGTATTTTAGTTATACTGAATTCCCCTTGTGCTGGTTTGATTGAATTACATGAAGTTGAAGTTGGTTTTTGTTTCAAGAATGGTTGGAGTTGATTATTTTAATTACTACAGGAGACAAGCTTCTTAAAGTTCATCTTTTCAATACAAGTGACTAAAATGAACATACTTGTTTCTTTGGTACAACATCTCTTTGATTGGTTGTTTGTCTAAGTTTCATTATCAGTTTTCTCTTTTAGGTTCAGAGGATATTTTGAAGTATTTAGAGATCTTAGAAATGGATTTTTTATGTTATTAATTATTTCCTATATGCAACAGACTTAGATAGGTTACTTGTTCTCAACACATATGGTGTAACGACTCTTTCGATTACGAATCTTGGATTGACATTTAAATGAGTGTGAGATATACAGTGAACATATTTACGCACCAACAGGTATCGAGCCTCTTCCGATTTTAAAGACCTCTCGCTATTGTTTGTCTTTTGGAAAATGAAACCTCTCTCTCATTGCCTTTACTGTGTCTGTTGGATAGAAACCATGGCTCCCATAGTCAGAATTGAACCAAATGGCCCTCAAGCCCTTCTCTCCCACGATGATTCCATAAGTGATTTATAGGCACCTAGTTGGGATGTATTCATCCAAAAATTGAGGGTTATAACCTAGCAGTTGCACAAGATTTTTCTCAATCGTTTGATGGATTTAAAGTCGAAGTTGGGGATTTGCAATTTGAGGTAACCGAGGACTCTATATCACGAGCAACATGACTGTCACAGGAGGGCAAAAAATGGTTCAAAAATGCCAATCTAGAAGGCGTGCCTTGGAGCCTGTTCATGGTCTCTAGGAAATTGACATGTTTCCCTAAAGGTACCCCTATTACCCTCTTGAAACCTCGATTTCATGACCTGCTTCCAATTATTAAATAGTTTAGAACTTGTGAGGGTACGTATGGCTTAGTGTTTTTGTATCACATCCATCTATTGATGATTTTACTAGGGTTTAAGCTATACATGCATTCTATTTGTTGATGAGACTACATAAAATGTCTAAGTGTTATAAGAAACAAAGTTTAAACCCTCTGTCTAGCCTCTTCCACCATGGGCTTATTCGGATTCTGCTGATGTCGCATCTGGCTCAAATTGGGGACACTTGGGAAGACTTCCTGTGTAGAAACATTTTTTCCCTACCCATAAGAACAATAGATTCGCCTTTGCATTCCAATACAAACCCCAATCCTTGTAACCCTATGACCGAGAATCTAGGTGTCGATTCACATAGAGACCGTGTGCTCATTGAACCAAGCTCTGTTCCTATGCAAAACCCTTTGGGCAAAGAACTGCAACATAATTTCCTACCCATAAAATCGTTAGAGGAAGTAATAGATGTATTAAAGGAGAAAGTTTCCCTTGATCCTATTGTTGATTCGACTCAGGGTTTTAGTGACAAACCAACTGTTAAGAAAAATCGTAAGAAGAAGAAATAGGGTAACTCAAATTTGAGTTTTGTGAATAAGAGACCAGGCAAATTATTTTCCAGGAGCCTAAGAAATAAACAAAAAGATCATTTGAGCTCGATCTCAGTGATCGAGGTCGATGATCACTTGACCAATGATGAGATCAATGATTTCCTTGCCCAGGAATATGTGGATAACCAATGTCTCAGAAATGAAACCGTTAATGAATCCATACAATACGATTTTGTTTCTAAACTACCTTCGTTTCTAAAAGATCAAGAGGGATTTGCTGGTATAGGCAATGATTTGAAACAATCTACAGGAAATACATAAGCACCCATTGTTGAGTACACTCAACCTATGCCTACTATAGAACCTGTGCACTATGACAATTATCTGGACTGGGTAGAACAATATTATAGAGGCATACCATATTTATAGGCATAATTAAAACATTTTGTTGCTCTAAATACCTTGCTTGAAAGAGAAAATCAAGAATTGAAAGCATGCGTAGATCGGGCAAGTAAAAGGCCCAAGCGAGCCGGTAGTGCAATTATAAAAAATACAACAAATTTCAATGCTATCATTAACTCAGAATTATTCGATCCCTCATTGTCTAATCTCTAGAATGGTAAAACTGGTTTTGATTTTCTTTGATTTAATTCTGTTGTAAAAATCAAATAGTTAGATTTATTTTGATTTTCTTTGTTAATATAAGACTAGCTACACGATTCTGTAGCTAGTCTATTTCTAAAAATTAGTTTGAATTATTTTTCTAAAATTCATTTTTGTTTTGTTATTTTTAGGAGAACAATAGTTATGATGCTATTCACAAGGAGAAGTAGTCTTGGATCACGCGCTGCATAGTTTAGTAATTTCTCTTTTGTTTGATATAGCCATGTCATTATGTAATTAATTTTGATAAACAAACTCCTACAGGAGTGTTACTCTATTGTACCATTTTTGTAAAGCAATCTTTTTTTTGGGATTACCCTCTATCTTGCATAATAAGAGGTTGTTAATCCAAGACTAGTTTAAATAGTGGTTGTTGTTAGCAGTAAAAACAACTTTTGCTGGAAAACAATATGGATATGTGATTTTGGAAATGGACATGGGAAAGAAATTCACTGTTGGCTTTATACCTGTTTGATGCTTATTCCAATTGTGTTCTTCTATTACATCTGTATTATGAGATATTATTATGGTTGATTTAGTTGTAGCCTTGTCATCATATGATGCTTCATATTGTTAAATATTATAGACGTTGTCCATAATTTGTCATTCCATTTTGTATGTGTGATCAATCTGTCATTTGATTGTCATTGAATTTATTTTAGATACTAAATGATTGATAATATTAATACTATGAATTGAGTTTCCTTTCGTTCTAAGTATTGATTATCATAAGATCACAGGATTTTTAATCAGTTATCATTTTGTTGTTATATTATTAATCCAATACATCAAACACTTCTTTGAATTTATTCTGGAAGTACTAGTATTGTTTTGTCATAGTTTTCCCATACATGCAGGACAAGAAGGAGTTTAGACAACACATAAAGATAATCTCAGTTTCTCCGATCAGCTATAGGTTAGTTTGTGTGCTATTTAGTTAAATTATTTATTAATGAAAAGATGATTGCATAAATTATCTTTGATGGTTTATGTATCGTTGTTTCAATTGTATTTGCTAAGTATTTATTAGTTTAAAGTCTTTATACATTCAAAAAAAAAAAAAAGAGTTATGTTCTTTCTTAATCTTAGTTAGAATCACTTTGCCAAACATTCATTTCGCAAGATTACAAGTAAACCTTGCAAATTGTATATAGATTGTTTATAATCATTTGTATATATTCATGTTTCTATTTGACCATTTATAATTAGTACATAAATTGTTAGAATCATAGCTTTAGTTTAGTTTATTTATTTTATTATTTTTAGGACTTAGTTAGCTAATGGAGCCATTAAACCCATCGAGTTAGTTCATTCCAAACGGATTGGTTTAACTAGACAACCCCGGTCCGGCTTTGACCTTCCATTTGATGGTGTGTCAAATATGTCACCCTAGCACATGAAGAGGTGACACATGGACTTTGGAGGTCCAACAACTTGCACCTAGAGGCTCAACGTCTCTCTTGGAGGCCTAATGTCACCCTTTTGTGCATGTCATCACCCTTTAAGGGTTTTAATTTAATTTTATTTGGGTATTTATAAAATGTAAAGACAAATTAGAGGGTTGTCCCTCTTTCTATTTTTTTGTTGACAAATTAAAGTGGACGCATTAGGATTAGACAACCTCATATAAATAAAGGTCATTTCACTCTCATTTTGGGATCATGGTTTTGAGAATTACATACTCTCTTGGATGAATATTTCGCCCTACTTGGGAAATTATCTGTATTTATCTTCAGTGCAATTGTGGATGCTTTTACTTGTCTATTAAAAGGATAGGTGCTATCTCTTGGATGCTTGTTTCTTGGTAATTTGATAGAATATTCTTGATAAAGAAGGATCTTTTATGATATATCTTGGCATTGGAAAGGAATTCTTACATAATCATGTTGTTTCTTATTGTTTCAAGGTTATTTTTTCTAAATCATTGGATGAGTATAAGGGTGTACACGCTCCATCAAGATCTATCTAGTTTTCATTGAAAAAAGACTATTTTTGCAAAGGTTGCTACAAGGAGTAAAATGGATTACAACCTTGTAGATTTACCTTGCTAAAGTTTGCTTTCTCTAGGGAGTAAAAAGGATTACACCCCTAGAGAATTAATAAACCCTATCTCATACACAAGAGACTCCATTTACCCAATTAATAAATCACTAGTCTAATTGCATTGGAGATTGAATATTCATGCATTGGTATATGCGATTTCTTAAGATATTGCAAATTTTCAAGTTGGATTTATTTCTTCATGTTTCAAGCTATACCATGCCTTAAGGGTGTCTAGTTTATCCAAGTGATCTCATTGTTGTTATAAAATTAATGCTGCAGCAAACTCATCTTTATCTCACTCTTTTATCACTTTTCTACCACTAAAATTTACTTGCAAGATGCAATATCTAATATACTAGTTAGATTTTATTACTTGGGTGGATTGTTTGTTGATTTTAGTGGCTAGAAATTGTTGTTGTAGAAAAATTTTGCTACATCCATAAGGATTTTATAAATATTGCTGCTAACCCTAACTAACATCCCTTGAATTGCTATCAAAGTCTTGCTTTAATTATTGGAAATTAATCTACTCTAGATTTGTTTCCAACATATTGTACTTGATTTTGATGGTATGATTTACAATTCATTATTATCATTTATTTCTGATATATACATTTCCATACTGCTGCAATTTGGTACAACAAGGTTTCTTGTTCAAACCCCTTTTGGTTTTGAGGCATCATTTACTATATATTGTCTTGTTTCGGGCATGCCTAACATTGTTTTGCAGGTACATCACCTTTGACAACCAATTACCTTCTCACGAGACTCATGCTTAAGACTCATATATACTCTTGAACTTGACCTATAGGGGCATCATTCATCTCTTATCACTTTCCATCAAAATCCCCCTAAGGTCACCCGAGATTCCCCCCTTGTGGTGATTTTATCATCACTAAGATGAGGGGAGTGTTTATCTAAGGAGACAATGAGTAAATACTCCCATAGTTGTCACACCTTTATGGTTTGGGTTGGGATTTTCCAAAACTAGATTCTGTGCGATAACACTTTCGATTATCTTTTAAGTTATTTATGAGAATGTATTAAATCCACTTTTTTCAACATACTAACACTCATTTCATCAACTTGGTTCTTTAATTGGGTTGGCCTACTTTTAAAGTCTTCATTTTCTTCGGAAGTCATTTTTGAGTTTTTATGAGGAGTACCATTATTATTTCCTATATAACCCTTTTTCATGTGAAAAAATAATAATGCTCCTCTTTTTCCTCTTTATCACAAATTTTGAATCACCAAAAATAGATCTTCCATAAAACATTATGTCAATTGTAAGTTACACACCTTTCAAACCCTTAATTTGGAGTATGGCTAGATGACTGACCTTTGTCCTGATATATATTTGAAATTTTAACCCTTGTAAGTTTGAAATTTTGGCATGTATTACTCTGATACGACTTCCTAATCTCCTGAAAATTTCACTTTCTGAACCTTCACCCATAATAAGTTATAGGAAAAATACTGAAATGTCTTATTTAAGACTAATTTTAGGATTAGTAAACAACCCCCCCTTCCACAAGATATATCTCAAATTATAATGATTCAAAATATAAAAAAATTGTCACATGTAATTCGCTATGTCTACTCAAGATTCTAAAAATTTCAAAGTCAGAAATTCACAGAAAAAAATTTACAGTGAAAATGCCAAGTTGAGTCTTTTAAAATTGATTTTAGGATTAGTCACAAACCTCGTCTTCCATGGACTATATGTCCAAAATTATAGTGAAACATAATATGAAATTTGGAACAATTATACTAGGATATGTCTCCTTTGTCTCCACATAATTTAACTATCTAAAACCTCCCAGAAAGAAAATTATAGAAAAAATCCCAAGATGACTCGTTTAAAATTGAATTTTGGATGAGTAAAAAATCCTACCTTCCATAGGCTATATCTCCAAAATTATAACGACCCAGAAATTGAAATGTTTACCTAAGGTACTTTGATATGTCTCCTCAGTAATCTCTAAATTTCATTTTCTGAATAGTTCTAGAAATTTTTTTATAGCGAAAATGCCAAGATGACTTGCTTGAAGCAACAAAACCCTAGGATAAATGCTCTGATACCAAATGTTATGATCCAATGCCTTAAAATTGAAAAAGTCAATATATAGTCCACTTCGAGGGGGAAACATCATTTTACAATATATCCAATTCAGAATACAATTTGAGATGATATAAGATGATCCTAATACTAGGTCTCCTTGGTATATATATACGAGACAAAGGGTACAATTATAATGAAAGGGTACAATGAAGGGTTCTAGCCTAGATACAAATATAACACTAGAAAAGTAATAATTTAGTATCTAGGGATTGATAGGGGGTTTTATACATAACATGGGTATTTTTCTCGGACTTAACAATTGCTAAACAAGCATGGATCAGAGACAAATCATACCAAGCATGGTTGAATAAACCACCTATTCAATTCCCACTATTTCCTGAGTCACCAACTCAAAAAATCTACAGTAACATTGATTCTTCACATGTTGGGGACAAAATAAATTATATAGAGGTTGGTATGGATGATTTCACATGAGGCACCCATGCCATGGTGGGAATGTTGTTACATGCATTCCAATAAGATGAAATATAGGACAATGATCATACCATCGATACCTTCTTTGAAACCCTGAAATCTACTTCCACCACCCCTCTCTTTAGACATGGATCAAGGTCTACCCAACTCGGGACACTAATGTTATTGTAAAACTTAAAATCAATGTATGGTATGTTAGAAATGTATTTCTCAACACTACTAAGGTAACTAACCATTAAGTCCCTTATATTTGAACAAATTTTGTCATCCATTCGACAATAAAAAGGGATTCGATGCATGTTTGATGACATTGTACATTTATATTTCCCACTAATTTTAGGTTACTCAAAGACAAGGTAATTTTGAGTGATAATGTCCTCCTCTATAGTTGTGAAGAGGCAAAGAAACCATTGAAAATATAGAGTGTTGAATACATATCATATCGAATTGTTAAAACAATTTCATTCTATATAGAGGAAAATAAGCGGACAACGAGATATGTCTAGAATGTGGGAAAGATAGGTACCAAAAAAAAACAAGGGTAAGGCACATGGGTCTCCTCATAATATATTGAGTCACTATAACACACTACCTTTGGTATGATCATAATACAACATGTGATTGTTCAATAAACACAATTCTGAATTAATTTATGAATCATATAAACATCATAGTAAGTTTCTTATATGGTTATATAATGTGGAAAAACACACAACCATATCGTATACATATATACTAAATTATTATTATTATTATTTATAATTATTTAATGTTTAAATCCAAGCCACTTAATTAACTAACAAGTGATATTCTCCTAGTGATATTCACATATTAAGTATCATATTGAGGAGGCAGAGGGGGATATGAATATCAAATAAGAGAAAGTGATTTATTTGATGCTTTGAGTCAATGCCTACCATATATTTTGAGGAATAGAGTCATTGAATTGAATTCAAACTTTCAAAGTGATGGATATTTGGTGGTGAAAGTTTTGTTGAATCTGAATATAAGGATTCATGCAAGAGTTCCCCTTCACTCTCACATTATTTATGCTATTAAAGTGAAAATAAAGAGAGATAATAAGCAATTATCTGGTTTACTCGAAGAAAAGGGTGTGCTCCCAATTAGACCAAACCAAGGATATGTCACAAAGTTGGTATATCTAAAATAAGTGTTTAAACGTATATTGTTTATTGAAGAAGTTCAAGTGTGCATACTTGGAACTTATTTGAAGAGCCTGGAGTCAATTAAGAAGACTAGCCTTGGTTTCATGGAAAGGAATAATGTTCACTTTGTAACACTTTTATCAATAGACAATGGTGTAATTAATAGGATGCATGATGACTATGAACTGATGATGTATTTAGATGTACAAAATGGTTTACAATATGGAATGAACCTTTCCATTTATGAAAAAAAGTGATTTTGATGTATCAAGTAACTGTTATTGTCAAAAAAATAATAATATTAATAGTATATTATTAATATTATAGGCAATTTGTGATGGTAAGCCTAGGTTTATCGTAGTCCTGAAGGCTTAGGTTCTTACCTCCTAGAAACACAAGGGGAGACCTTAGTATTCCTAGCACCTATGGATGAATGGGTCAAGATAGTGGACTATGGGGAAGATGATATAGGTTAGATCCACATCCATTTTCAGGTCCCATCATGAATTTATCAAGATTTAGCATAATTAAAGGGTCAAAATGAATAGGTGGGAGTAGGCGATGTGGTATTTGATCCAGAAAGAATTAATTTATATGGAATATATGCAATGGGAGAGGTAGAGATAGAAAGGATATATCCTGTATTGTCCTTTTTTGGAGAATTGAGGGAGGGAAAGGACAATTAATCTCTATCTTCCCCAAGAGGAAAACTTGGGCCCTCTCTCAACCGTTCTCTTTGTGTTTCACCCAGACGAGCTAGCATTAGTTTTGTGCATTCAATTAACCCTCATTCAGAAGAAATTCTAGTAAAATTGAGCATCGTTCCGGGTAAATAAGAAATCCATTTGGATGAAAGGAAGAGAGATATTTTAGGGATAAAGTCTTTCTAGGAGAAAAGGGTAATTTTGGAGTAGAAAGAAGGAAGAGAACCTATAAATGTACAATGATGCAAGAGCATCAAGTACATGGCTATAGGTATGTTAAAAACCCAATATGAGGATCGTGATGATGGTGATGCAGAGGGGATAAAGGTAAAGGTATGCATATATGCAATGGAAGAATGGTTGATGAAACATTTATAATAAAGAGTTTCCTAGAGAATTGGTAGATACAATGGATGGCGACCTATGTATTCCAGTGGATGGTTATTTTTTTATATGAACTTCAACAATTTTTATGTTTGCAGGTACAAGATGAAGAATGTCAAGGATGGAAAATGAAGGAGACCAAATATCACAAAAGACGGAGAGCAGTGAAGACGAAAAAAATGAATATGAAATCAATTCAAAGGACCAAGTGAAAAAGATGAATAAAGGGATCACAAGTATTTGTTAAGGAGGGAGTATGATTAAATAAATCCTACTTATGATCATAAATAATTGATAAATTAAATGATGGATTTTTAATTAGGTAGAATAATTCTATAAGTCTACATGAGTGTGAGAGATGAGGGGAAATGAGAGGAGTTAGGGATGGAGATATGTTGAGAGATTCATGGAGATGAGTTGAGATATTGTCGAGATAGTTATGGAGATGGTTTGAAATAACCATCTAATTATGTGATAGTTGTTATGGTCACCTTACATTATATAAGGGAACATGTGTACACTAAAAGGGAACATACCAAAATGGTTTTATAATAAAATTTTCCCTTTGGTGGTTTAGAGCACATATCTCATGGTGTCCTTGCTTTGCAAAAATGTATTGTGTTGGTGTGTTTTTATTCCATTGTGACTTTGGCTCTACCATACAAGGGTAAATCTAGATAATTTCAAGATGGTCATTGGGATGGATTAAACCATTGATGGTGAACCCATCATTGAACATAATACAATGCCCCCATAAAATAGGGTTTCCTTCTAGGAAAAAAAATCACCAACATAACTTCTACGATCAAATCTACAACCTAATAATGAATGGTCCAAATTAACTATGAAATTACAATATTTTACAAGGCATTTTTCCATAAAAAATATTTTTGGGGGTGTTTCCCTTGAACCCTCACTAGGAGGGGTTCCAATATTTGTCGCCACGCCCCTAGATCCCTTGGCAAAAATAGTGGGGGGGGGAACCCCCCCACACCCCCCGTTAATAATTGGGATCCAAATGTGATTGAAAAAAATACCTCTAAATCAAGAAGATAATCAGGCTTCACAACCAACAATCTCCCACTTGGACATCGATCAAAACAACTCTACTGCTACTGCGCCTATGGGACTATGATCCAACTTTGGACTCTAAATGTAAGCTTGAATGAAGTGGAAGGTAAGATGAAGAGGGTGTATTTTGGGTGTTTCATGGGGAAAACAATTAAAGTGGAAACCCTAAAACTGTGGATGAATAAATATTGGAGGTTGATTTTAGTCTATTATATGGCTTTCCATATTTTAGTTCATGGCTTGGTTCATTTTCTAGTGAAGTATGATGAAACAATTCTTAATCAAGACTGGAAATGGGGCCCTTCCAACTTGAGCCTTTAAAGGTGGAAACCAAGCTTTAAACCAAGGTCAAAACCATCTTATGTTCAAAAACTTTGGGTTATGATTTTAGGTCTCCCAATGGAACTTCAGAACAAAAATATTTTTGAAGGAATTGAGGATAAATTGGTTATTTTATCAATTTGGAAGACAATTTATGGGAGAAGGAAGATATGAGAGTGGTTAAAATTATGGTTGAGATTGATTTAAGAAGAGGTATGTCTGTAGAGCTTGAAATTGGTCACTGATATTGGTATTTTGTACACAATCTATTCTTATGGAAAATACCACTTAGATGTGTAGCCTATCATGATTTAGAACATATTTTGGAAGACTACAAAAACCCTAAAGGATCCTTCCTTTGGAAAAATAAAATATAGATAAAATAATTGAGCTCTCCTAGAGATCCCATGGTGGGAGTGGAGAATGTGGGTCAAAACAAGAAATATGACTCTCGGGCTTTGAAGCCTCCTCCATCTCCAATAAATGAACAAGATTGAAATCCTTCATTATAGAAGAATATTTTTTAGGGTATTCAAGAGAATCACTTAGAGTAAGGATGATTTCCACTTAACTATGGTATGCAAGTTTCAAACTACCACCATGCTTTCAAGCAATACATTCAAATTCTCCCTCATCTTCTGAGTGTTTGAGTTTTGAAAATTTTCATCATGAGTGCTTAAGGGATAGTGATTGTAGGGTTTAATGTTTCTCTTTTCCTATGGATAACCCTAAATTTAATGGTATTCCCCATAATCTTGTTGAGTCTCTCTCTAAAGATTTAAATAGGGGAAATGGGTTTCTTGATGAAAGAAAGTTATCAAGCCCCATACATTCTTCCAAGGGTCTTGAGATTTTGGGGAATCCTAAGGTTAGGTTAGAAAAGGTATCTCCAAAAGAAAATTCCCCTACAAAATATGTTCGAATAAAATTTGGAAAACCCCCTTTCAAGTCCCCTTACCAATTAAGGTAAAAAAAGGAATGTTTTGAAGAACCAAGGGAAGTGGAAGGGGGTTTGAATTTTGACTAGGAGTCTACCCCTTCAATTGGAAGGAAACCCCTTCTCTCCAAGGAAAAATATTAGGCAAAGAAGAAAGTAAGAGAATGAATGCCACTTATAATCGGTGGGGTCCTTATAGTTTGAAAGATGCAAAAAGAAAGGATCAAATGATAATTATTTCCTTGAACTATAGTGGGGTTGGGGGTGCTCTAAAGAAACAATCCCTAAAAATACTTAATGTAGTTTATAAAACAAATGTCATTCATATCCAAGAAACAATGTGTATTGCGTTAAAAGCAGTGGAAATTATGTCTTCTTTCTTGAAAGATTGGATTTTTTACTCAATAGATGTTGATGGTATGTTGGGGAGTTTGGTTTATGGGTGAAACCCTAATTTTGAAACCATATCTACTAGTGTATTTCATGTTGGAATTGAGATTGAAGTTAAATAAAAGGAGCTAGGGAGAGTTTTTAGAATCATAAACATGTATGGACCCTATGGAGATAGGAAACATTTTTGGAACGGGATTGGAACCTTTGGTGTCCTCAAGTATGACAATATAATATTAGGGGGTGACAACAATTTGACTCTTATTCAGAGGGATATTTGGGGAGAACTAGTAAGGAGGCACCCCTTAGCATAATTTTTCACCTGTTTCTTTGAAGAACATAAACTCATTAGTGTAGAACTAGTTAAGATAGTTCCTACTTAAATAAATGAAAGAAGAGGAATATTAGGAATATCGAAGAGGCTAGACAGGTTCCTTATTCTAACCAATTGATGGAAGAAGAATACAAGATTAAATCCTAGGAGGGTTATATCAGTCCTTAGACCACCTACCCATCCTCTCTCAATTTGATTCTAAAGGACGGAAACCCCCAACCCCTTTAAATTCAACTTTTCTTTGTTAATTGAGGAGGACTTTAGAGCCTTGGCTATAAGAACATGGAAACCATTTGATATTTCTTATGATAATTCAACCATGAAAGAATTTAATGATAATCTAAAGAGAGTGAAAGGTGTAGTAGCAGAGTGGGAAAGGACCAAAGCTCCTAAAAATTAAAAATATCTAAAGGAAGTCAGAGAAGGTATACAAAATTTGTTTGAATATAATGAATTTGGAGTCTTCTCTAAAGAATAGTTTCAATTATTAAAATATATTGAAGGAAAATTAAGGTTCTTCTCGATAAGGAGGAGGTAGAATGTAGGTTAAAAAGTAGAGCCACATGGTTGGAGACAATATACCAAGTTTTTCCATCAATATGCAAATCACAAAAAAATGTTAATATTGTTTGGGAAATAAGCAAATCATATGGCTTAGGGATCAAATCATTTAAGGAGATAGCATAGGCTAGCAAACAGTACTTTAAAAACCTATTAAAAAATCCCAAGAAGGCATATATACGGGAAATCATGAAAAATCTAAGCCTCTTTCCTAGGCTTATGGATGATAAAATGAATCAAGATCTAGAAGCTAAAATTGGTAAGGAAGAACCAAAAGTAGTGTTAAATTATTTCAAAAAGGCAAAGAGTCCAAGACCTAATGGTTGGTTTTCTAAATTCTATATTGTATTTTATGATATGCTAGAAGGGGATTTTTGACATTGGTTGATGAATCAATTTTTTTTTTAAAAGTGTTAGGAGCCTTGATATTCCAAAAGGACAAGATCCTCCATATTTTGAATATTTTAAACCTATATCTTTGTGTAATATTCTATATAACCTTATTTCAATCATTATTGCTAACGAGATTAAGGGTATCTTATTAGGTGTTAGCTCATAAGTGTAGCCCAATTTTTTCTTCAACAAACAAATACACAATTTCGTAGGCACATCTTAGGAAGGGATGTACATAATCAAGACAAAACAAATTCCATAAGTGGTGATGAAAAGTGACCTTTAAAAAACATATGATAAATTGAATTGGTAATATATCAAGTTGTTGTTGCTTCAATTGGGGATGCATCTACATACTATTAATTAGCTAATGGGATGCTTATTAACATTATTTTTTGTTGTTTTGATAAATGGATCTCCTTCAATATTTTTTAATGCGACTAGAGGGATTTATCAAGGTTGTCCCTTACCACCTTTATTTTTTCTTTTAGTTACTAAAGGGATAAGTATGCTAATAAAGGATGCAAGGACGAGAGGGCACGGAAAGGGATAGAAATTCCCGAGGCAATGACTATCTCACATATATTTTTTGTTGATGACATTATGATCATTTGTCAAGGATCCATCAATGAACTGATATTTATAAGGGAGATAATTGAAATTTATTATTTATCAAAAGGTATGAATGTCAATATGATGAAGTCCTCAATGTTGTTCATTAGGCTAGAGGAGGAAGTAAAATGTCAAGGGGTAAATTGATGCCTATGGATCACTCAAACATGGAACAAGTAATAAAATATTTGGGTTTTAAATTACAATCAAATGACTACAAGTATGTTTTTTTTTTTACAAGAACGGTTATGTTGCATTAAGTGGCTTTCTGGCGAACCAGAATCAGAAAGTTACAAATCTGAAGAAGGTTGGTGACCTCTAACAGTGTTGCCAACCTTCTTGTGAATGTCTTGGGAGACCCATCCCATCTGCTTCTTGAGCTCATTCGAGAAGATAACAAAAAATGCATACATGAGTAAATTCTCACAAACTGTGAGCATAGATGGAGACAGAAGCAGAGCATTAAACCGAGGGAGATGGAATTTTCCCCTTAAAGAAGGGATCCAGCTTCTTCTGAGAGCCTAAAGAAATGTTGGAGGCCGCCTCCCTTTCTCTGCGCGCTTTGTTGGTCTTTCGCCCTTGGGTAAGGGGTGGAGACGGAACTGAGTTGTCTTCAGGTTCAGAAGTTTCCACAGAGTCTATAGAGGGGACTGAAACAACCAGGCCTGTAGGGGCAGAGGGTTCCGGATCTGAAGCCCGAATTCCTCTCGCTGCTACTGGGGCTGGGGGGGTGGAACCCGGAAGGCTTTCGTCTACCGGCGGGTCTTCCTTAACTGTTGTTTCTTCTGAATCTAGAGCTTCATCTTCCTTCAACGCATCAAAGCTGTTTTTATTTTCTAGAGTTGCTTCTGCTGCATGAGTGGCCTTCGGATCCTGGGTTAGTGGATCCTTTCGTCTTGGCTGCCTTCGTCGGTTAGATACTGGTTGAAAATCATCTTCTTTGACTGGTCCCGATGCCTCAGAGGCTTTGGGGCAGCTTTTTGCGAAATGACCGTATGCATGGCACCGTAGGCACTTAAAAGGAATCTGTTTGTAGTCCAGCTCTTGGATAAGGAACCATTCCCCCAGGGAGAGCTTAATGGCTTCTGGAAGGCCTTTCTCAAGGTTAACCTCAACGCAAATATGAGTGCAGGTAAACTGGTCCCCTTTCGGCTCCGCACTGTCCAGGAAACACCCAAGCTTATTTCCAATGTCCTCCAGAGTTCTTTTCCCCCAAAGATGCAAGGGAAGATGAGGTAGCCTAATCCAAACAGGGGCTGTGGTGATCTTAGCACCGGGATTGAAGTTGAGAGTCTAGGGGGCTAAGAACAACCCTCTCAACCCCATGAAATAGTGTCCAGATCTGAAAACTAGATCATGGTCCTCTGTCCTCGAGAAACTGAAAACAAAAAAAACCCTGCCTACTGCGTAGAGACAAGCTTTACCCTGTATCAGCGGCTTCCAACGATCATCCATCCATGCCTCCACCATTTTGGGGCTGGGCCATAACCCCGTAAACTTTCCAATGAGGGCCTTTTCTGCTAGAAGGAGGACAAGGTTGCAAGGCTCCTCTGGAGAAATCTCCAGAGATTGGATCTCCTCCATCTTCTTAACAAACTTAGACAAGAGAGAAGGTTTGGATTTAGGTCCTGCCGAGCGGACTAACGCTTTGAATGCTTCCAAAGGATCTTCTTCCATATCGACAATCGAGTCTGGGGCCATCGTGGTATGCCGACGACCACCATAAAACAAGAAATGGAGCAAGGCGTAGAGGAAGGCTGAGATCACTGCTCCAAAATGCGTGCTCGCAAGAGAGACGCTCTGTAGAACTCCGAACCGCAGCCCTAACCCTGATCGGTTGCTTCAATCCGCGCCCCTGCAATCGGAAAACCAGAGTGGCGGCTAGGGTTTAGTCCCTAGCCACGATGACAGTCCGTCTCGCTTCATGACCAAGGTATTCCTGGTTGTAGATATGTTTGGCCCAATAACTAAATAATATGTTATTAGCAAACACTTGTTACCAAAAACTTTCATATGCACTTATTTTATCAATCCAAAAACTCTCCATGGTAACTGCTACACACTACAAGTATGTTAGTTGGCTCTAGCTAATTAATAAAATTGAAGATAGAGTTTTATTATGGTGCAATCGATGGCTATCATGTGGTGGTAGAGTATTTTTGGTTACGTTTGTGTTAGAAAGTTGTTATAGTCCAAAATTCCTTATCTGTGAATACAAGACATGGGCCCTTCCATTTTCAAACTTTGCCAAAATATTGTCGAGGCTTCCTTTTAAAAAACCATTTTTTGGATAGTATATGCTTCCTGATAAACTAATAGCTCATGTACACATGCGTGTTGCATGCTATTTATCCCTCATACACACGCATGCTACATACTAGTTAGCCCATGTTTACCTACAAAAGTTGTAAAAATTATAAAACCGCATAGAATTCGGTGGAGTTTACAGGATATGGAGGGTTTCCTAAACATTTTACACCTTGTAGCCCACCCCCAAATTGAATAACCATCCCATTCTGAGTTTTAGCCTCGGCCTTACCCCCCATCCTTTCTCCTTGTGAAACCCTTCCTCCTTCCCTTGGTGATATGTTGGTTGAGAGAAGCTAATGTGGGATTGATGCACTTGGATCCATGAAAGAGGAGCCTGAACTTAGTTTGTGGAGTGGTTGCCAGCGAAGGTTGTAATCCTTTCTATATTGAAATTGAATAAAAGAGTTCATCCTTGTCCCAAAACCCTATATTTACATGATTTTGTTAATTTGAGCATTTATATGTATGTCTAGACTTATTAAGTGATCAATAGAGATTGCATATGTTGTTGTATTGTATTCCTAACCTTTTGCAGGTCATCTTTGGGAGGAGATTTGTGATCTAGGAGGTGACAATAAGCGAAAGAGGTCTACACCAACCACAAGGACTAAAGGTGCACTCATCAACTCTCTTTCCTTTCTCTCTCGTCACTTTGTTTAGATGGTTTTGGGATAGATCAAGGGTAGAACAATATTTTAAGGGATTTATCGCTCTGCCTTTACCTTGGACCCTGTATAGGGGGATTTTCCCCGTAGCATAATTGGTGACTCCACTGGGGAGTCTCTCTAGGGTATTAGTGGGAGATTTTGGTTTGGTTTTTTTTTTCAGTTTCTTTTTTAGTTTTCCAAGTTACTGAGCCAGTTAGGGTCTTTGGTCACCTTCCAGGTGCCTACAATCCTTCCCTGCCCAGTTGGCTATCCAAACCTTTTTCTTTTTAAATGTTTGTAGAGGTGTATGTGCCTTGTCCTCTGTATAGCCTATGTACATACACAGTATGCATAGTATACATTCTGCGTACATACGTAGGCTTCTTGTGCTCAACACACATCTCTGTGTTTTGGAAGGTTTAAAAAAAGACTTTTTATTTCCTGGAAAGAAGCTCTATGCTTCTCAGGCCTTCTTGAACTCTTTAGGGTCTATGTTAATTGTGTTTGGTTGGTTTAAAGATTCAGTTTATCCTGCACTTTATAAATAACTCTTGTTGTTTCTTTATTTTCTTTTGTTTTCTTTGAAGGTTTAGGATGAACTTATAAGCGTTATATCCTCCTATGGATTCTAGTGAATCTTGTTCATGCGATGGTTTAGGGTTTGTGTTAGTATTGGGGTTTATTTTCTCTTTACCTTGTTTGTGCTTTGAAAAATGAAAAGTATCATTTACTTGTGATTTTATTTTCTAAGCATTTCAAAAAATCAAAAAATTGTTGCATTTAGTTATGCATTTTGTTTGGTAGTTGTAGCATAGGTTGTTTATTACAAAAGAAAAGAGTTCCATTTCCAAAGTTCCTTCTTTGATATTTCCTTGAAAGTTTAGTAGTTTGCATCTACATTGTAAAATGAAAAATGCATTCTAAGAAACTTCTTGCATTTTAGGATATTGGACTACTTTACTTCAAAAAGTTTGCATTTCCAAAGATTTAAAATCCATTTTTCAATAGTAGAACCTAGTTTTCTTTTGCACAAGTGCTCTAAAGTTTTTTTCTTCTCTTTCGTCTCTTGTAAACACCATAAGTTGCACGTCCGTACCCCTTTTGAGTAAATCAAGCCAATTAAAATCAATGATTAACACTTAAAATCAACTAGACTTTTGTTTGTAGGGTTCACGAAGTAGTCTAGGCTCTAGGGCCTTGAAATAGGTGTGGAGAGGAAACTCTTCAAGGTCGCTTAAATAAACATAAGAGTCTGTGATAGGGAGAGTCGGAGTCCAGTTTCATAAGATTTAGCTGGGACCCCCCTCTAACACAGGGGCTAAACATGAGGTCGCGTGAGGAAAGGTAGAGAAGATAACCCCTCTAAAGTCGGACCGAGCATAGTGGGGATCGTATATTGAGGGTTGTTCTTGGAAATTACGTTGATCGAATTTGACTGCGGATCCTTGTGGACCTCGAATCCGTTTGAGATCCTCAGTTGTCTTCTGGACCATTTTCCCTTGGTACCCTTGAAAGGATTCAAACTTTGTTATCCTTCTCATTATGATCAACCCGACTATCGATTGTATCAGTCTAGTGACTGACTGTGAGCTGACAACCTAATTGCCTATTTTTAGGGACTTACACAGGTGACTGCGGGGGTGTACCGTAGTACCTAGGGAAGACATCAGATCACGATTTGTAGAGTATACCCAAAGGGTGTTTCCGTGCTCGAGTTACACTTACACTGGTAAGTTTATCTAGTGTCGATTGACGTAACTGTTCTTCCTACTAGTTAGTTGTTTGCTTGATTTTCTGTTAGGCAATTTTTAGTGTGTGCTATGTGTTTCGTGCTATCTCAACCTGAGGGGGTCGGTTGATCATGTTACAAGGTGGAAGAATAACCACTCCGTCAGTCACGTAGGCTTCAGGGCCTACCACTGGTTACTTTGGAGCCACCTCTTCCACTGCTAAGGCACATGCTAGATCAAGAGGGTTCATTTTAAGCGACTGGGCCACAAGAAATTGTACCCGATCCAGCTCCTAAAGAAGACTTTCCTACACCGGAGGAGTCCACCGTTTCTGACCTTGAAGCTGAAGGCTTTAGGCTGACAAACCCTCCGATCATTGAATTATTGGCATCGCTTCTTATTCAGATAGTCCTGCCTCAGGTGACTTCACCTAAATGTCAGTTTGTTAAACGAGTGGTGATGGAAGCAACTAGTGCTAATTATTATGGGAGTCCTCATACTCCCATCTCGGTTGTCATGGGGGGAGGTAGCGTGCCTCCTCCCCCACCTCCACGTATCAGGACTATGACTATCCAAATACCCACTAATTCGGGCAGTGGAACAATCCCTTCAATGACTTTGACCATTGTTCCCTCTATCCAGAACATGTCTGGCTCTCCCTTTTCATATGGGATGTCAGGATTTGACTCTAGTTTGGTCCTAACCTACTCTACTCTACAGACTATTGGTCTGGGGGTAGGGAGCTCTAGTGCTCCCTTATAAGGATATGTCACAAGAACCACTACCCAATTTAATACTATCCCTTATGGTGGGGGTCATATCCCTCCTCCATCCCCTTCGCTCGAAGGTGGTTTCCAGTAGTCGATTGGGCCTAACACCAACTCTAGTTTGTTCAGTGGGGGGAGTCATGGAATTTAGTCCTACATGACTCTAGTAGGGTCTATGCCTTTTTCTTTGTTCAATGCATTTGGAAATAACAATTTCTCATCCTCTTCTTTCTTGGTAAGGGGAAACCCCATTTTTGGTCAACCAAACCCTATGCAAGGTTTCATTCCTTCACAGGGAGCAATGACGAGAGTTTACGCCTCACAAGGTCTTGGAAATCCCTGGCAGGACTCATTTCCTTCACAAGGGATGTCGATCAGTGGAAACCTCTCCCACACTCAATGGAACCCCGGGAAATGTTCAATACCTATGCCAAGAGGGTCGACTGGGGGCATCCCCAAATAAGGTCCTTGGAATACTGTGTAAGGAAAAATCCCTAGACAAGGCATGTCACCCAACTATGGTAATCAACCAACGATGTAGAATGAAACACAAAGTCCTTTTACTGGACAAGGATACCATGGTTTCTACCAAAACCCTAGCCAACAATCAAAATTTTCTTGGCAACCTCGTGCTAGCCAAAATCTTGGCCCCTCTTTTCATTTGAATCCACCACAACCTAGACTACCTTTCCTAGAAACTATGCATTTTCTAGACTTGTCGAGACTGTTGAACGACCAGATATTTCATGATCTGCGTTGGCCCCCCATGCCGACTGATTTTCCCTCCAACATCCCTAAGTTCAAAGGAAATCCTAGAGAATATCCAGGTGAACATGTTATGACATTTCATGTATGGTGCTCATCCAACTCGTTAAAATATGATTTTGTTCAATTGTGTTTGTTTCAATTCACTCTTATAGGGGGTGTTGTGAAATGGTATATCAAGCTAGATAGATTGAAGTACGCTTACTTTAATGACCTGGCTATGGTCTTCTTAAACCATTTCCAGTTACCAGTAAGATATGATGTCAACACCATGCTGTTCGCCAACTTCGAGCAAACAAAATCCGTCCATATCTTGGATTACATTCAAGAATGGCAACAACAAAAGAGTTTAATAAAAGTTAAGGTCCCTCCCGCATTTTTGATCAAGTGCTTCCTAAAGTCCTTGGTGCCTTGTGTGTATCCAAATACGTCGCAACGTCCGGGGTTTTTTCTGAAGAAAAGGATATCATGAGAGCCTAACAACTGGAGTTAATTTACTCTCAATCTGGTATTTTGTACGGGATCTTTCCCGACCTACCATGATTGACTTTAGACAAGACCAAATAGAATTATGGGACTCATGTTGATGTCATAGTAGGCTCGACATAGAGAAATCCCACATATTAGTTGACTAATCAGTTATAGCAGTTGTCGATTCAATAGACTGTGGCCAACCAAACTCCTAGTTCGGCTAACCCCATAACCCAAACGTTGGATGTACATAGTGTGCAATTGAAAAATACCCCAAGGGTAACCAACAAACCAAGGGACAAATGAAATATAAAAATAGGAAGGGTAAGGGGGATAAGAAGGCTGCGAATAATTTTGGCAAGGGAAAAACCAAAAAGTGGAAGGTGAAGTTTTCGTGTAATATTTTCAAGGACGACCACTTGACTCACCAATTCCCTCAGCTTGAGGAAGCCCAAAATCTATTGAAACAACAACATCTTGTCGTGTTAACAAACCCTTTTCCACAGTGGAAAATTTGTCTCAAGCTTCCTCATCCACAAACACGCCTAGGGGAAATCAGGGATCCCCCGCACCTAATGCTAACAACGGAGCTGCAAACATTTATATGATGAAGTCCAAATCTAATCTGCAGACCAAGGTTCATAATTATGGAATGCTAGAATCTGTTGAGAAGGGAAAATAATCCTCCAACCCACTTCCTCATATTCAAATTGAGAAGTCTGTGGGAGAAACTATGACTCACATCCCTAAGGGTGCATTTAAAAAGGATTCTCAGAACCCAAATGCAAGGGCTGCTCAAAATTACTCTGTCGTGGATGATCTGGCACAAACTCCTTGTGCAATGTCTGCTCTGGAAGTCTTCCAGAGTTTTCCCTCACAGATGAAAGCATTGTTGTCTTCCTTGGGAGCGACTGAGACTACTAACTTAGGAATGCTTGTTTTTTACCCTATATATTATAAACCTCATCTTCCTCACAATGTTTCTTTTAAGACAGTAGTGGCTAATGCCACAAAATCGTTGACATAGAAAAATTTTCGTACGGTGGTTGATGAGGGTGCCTCGACTTGCGTGATGTCGTTGGCATGATGGAAGGCCATTGACCAACCTGATTTGTCTCCATCGCCCACATTTCTAAATGTGTTTAGCATTTGATCTTTTAGACCACATGGCATAAATCCCTCCTTCCCCGTGCAATTGAAGGGAAAAACTGTAGAAGTAATCGATGCACTTCTTGACAACAATATTTTGCTAGGCCAGATTTGGACCTATGCTATGAAAAAATTTGTATCCACCATTTTTTGGGTCTTATATGTTTTCCTCATGAAGGTTAGATCATAACCGTTGATCAATTATCCTTGTCCCATCCTGACCCTTCATCGGGGGCGTTCATGGTCCCGGTGATTGACAACCCGCAACCAGGTACCGTCATCTTAGGTGCCAACTTTTTTCCATATTTAATTGGGAATTTTGATTATCCACCGCCTACTAATGATGTCAATTTTATTTTGGCTATTCTTGACCAGTCGAAGGCTGCGATCTTTCAAGTTGCGTCTTTTAGAATGAGTTACTTTAACGAATAGTGGATTTTACCTTCCCCATCGACTTTGATGGAAGGGATAGGGCACCCTGGAATGGCTATTCCCTTATCTGTTGTTGAGATTGTGTAAAATACTTCCCAGCAAGCCTCGACCAACCCTGATTGGCTCCCCCACATGAGTTAGATCCCGTTATCGAGCCTATTTGGGCTCAATACTCTCTCACCACTTACAATCCTTTGGACTTAGTCTTTCCCTCTGACAAGGTGATTTTGGAAGAAATGACTGGGCAAGACAGACCTTGGGATGATCCTCACCATAGATCTTATTTCTTACCTAAGCTAAAGAGAATAGAGGCAGGAGAGTTCATTACGACCGTGAATGGAGATGCCCCTTGTCATGTTAACCCTCAACAAAATTAGGAAAAAGTGTTTCAATTTTTTATGGGTAGGAAGGAGGGAAAATGAAAGGATACCTTTTCTTAAATGGTCAAGAATAGAAATCCCAAAGGAAGTAAGTGGATCAGGGTTGAAACATATACACATCTTTAGTCTAGACCTTGTAGCAAAGAGCCTATGAAGGTTAACACACAATAAATTTATTTGTGGTAAAATGATGGAAGTAAAATACTTAAAAGGTAAATCCATGGAAGAATGTTATATATTGAAAATAAAAAAAGTATCCTAGGAGCCTCAATTATTTGGAAAGATTTGGTTAGGTCTTCTCCTCTAGTTGGAAAATGGGTAGCCTGGAAGGTAGGAAGAGGAAACAAAGTGAGAGTGGGGGAATACCCTTGGATAGGATGTAAGGGAAAATTTAATTTATCTACAACTCTGTCAATTTTCACATGCAACTCTATGTGACTAATTTTAGATCTGAAAATTGCTTCCTAGTGATATAACTATCACTCAACAAATTTACACTGAAATTATTGTCTGGAAATATATGCAGTGGAAAAAAAAGATCATAGATGAATCATCAATATACAATATACACAATTTTTTTTTTTATAACTTTATCTAATTCTCCAAATCTAAGGACCAAAACCAGTCCTCTAAAGGTCACCAAAACATAGGAAAAAACTAGTTCTCTCAGCAATCACTAAATCTGAGGAAAACATTGTCCTCCAATATAAAAACAAGAAAACCATACCTCAACAATATATGGAAATATCATCTGCCCAAGAATCTGTTGTAGACCACCTGTATGACCTGCTAACATCACATGTCATCCTGTATGGATATGTACCTACCCAGAAAATCAAATATGCAATTCACCAACTGGAAACCTGCAGACATATGTTGTTTTCTCCACTGCAAATCGTGTATATTCTATACATGATTTGTCCTTCTACAAACCATGTAAATACATGCTTCCTCCTCCTGCAAATTGTGTATGGTACGAAAAATTCACTCACACGTGCGACCTTCTTCGCTCCTCTCTCTTGGGATAGATTCACCACCTTGCAGACTTCCCTTTGTTGAGATCACTAATCCTCCTTGACACAAGTGTAGACTCACTTATGCCAAATCCATGCTGCCACACTGATAATCTAATGTGACAATGACATCTCTCCTTTATATTAGAGTCCAATGAGTGAGTTTAGGATCCCTTCCTAAACTCAACAATAAATTATAATATTTTAATTCTCTTTGTCGATGTGGCATCCCCACACAAACGCACAAATACCATCAGCTTCCCATGAGGCCCTATCCTTATTTCTAGGCCGATTTCACTAAAACAAAACTCAAAACTGGTGCCAATGATAATTCTCACATTATTGGCACCTTGGCCTCTAGTGGGAATACCTCCTAAAGCTACAAAAAAATCAACACTACCTCTTAGCGAGGAGACTATCTCATCCACCAACATATGAATGCACTATTGTCACACATAGTAGATATAGCTCTGGATCTACCACCTCATCTGTATTCCAAAAGAATCCCAAAAATGGATACTCCCTCTGTCACTGTGGAAAATGGGTCTATAAACTATGTCATAGTCACAAGTCTTATTGTCAAGTCTATCTGACTGAATACATCCACAGTCATTGGAGCACATCTTGTTGTCCAATTTGTTTGACTGGCCACATCCTCGATCACTGAGTAAAATATGATTGATTGGTCACATCCTTGGTCACTAAGGAAAAATATGTCTGTTTGGTCGCATACTCGGTCACTGAGACAAAATCAGTCTGATTGGTCACATCCTCAGACACTTAAGCAAATATTGTTGTGTAATCTACCTCATTGGTTGATCCCTTTGTGACTGAAGAAAATCCTACTCCCTAGTCCTCTTGACTGGTTTTCTCCTTTGTCAATGTAGCAAATCCTGCTAAGACAAGTGTATCCTCCATGGAGGTCTCACATGTCCTAGAATCCTTCTTCCTTTGAAGCTCCTATTTGGCCTCCTCAACCCATGAGACCTGTCTGTTAGTCTTATAATATGTCTCTCTCCCAACTAAACCTAAGGGGGGACTCCCTCTATATGACCATCTCTCCCTCTAAGCCAACTGACTCTCCTTGATATCTGGCTTACTCTGAGATCGTATGCTTTTCCTGAAACTTGACTCTCTTTGAGTCTGCAGATCCCCTGGGGCAATGTTCTCCCTATCCACTATCCTCTACATAATCTCAAGAGTTTTCTCCTCCCTCCTATATCCTGAGGGATGAATCCCTATGAACTCTGGCTCCCTCTGATCTTGTATCACTAATGGGGTCACCTACCTCACCACTCGTGGAGCCACCTACTCCTCCTCATATGTCTCTATGCTCCTTCTAGCCACAAAACACATAGGATAGCCCCTCACCCCATATAGGTTTCCCTCCCTAACTCTAAGAACCATTGTTGATATGCAGCTAGATCATCTGGTCACAACCAATACCTGTCCATCTTGAAACAATACTTCATATCCCTTCTTCTCAATATCTAAGAATAAGAGTTCACTCCTCCTGAGTTCTGGCACCCAAAACAAATTTGACACCCTTAGTATCTCTCCTGACTCCAATCAAAATGATGTAGTACCAGATCCTCGTACTGAATGATTGGCTCCCATACCAAGCTCCACATATAAGTTTGAGCTAGTCTATGTGAGAGTGCCAAACAACTCTCTATCACTTGTCACATGACAATATGCTCCGCTATCCACCAACCATATCTCCCTACTAGAGATAGTACCTCAAAGGGAGGAGACCAACAAGATCTCCCTCTGGAACCTATATGCAACCTCACCAACCTCTTCTTTTGATGTCTGTTGCCTTCTTCCTCTTCCCTTCTGGTGTGGACATTGTGAAGCATAGTGCCCAAAAACTTGACACTCAAAACATTTGATCTTACTAAGATCCTTCTTCCATCTTGGATCTGAAGATGCTTCCCTCTTAGAAGAATTCCTTCTATATGATGGACCTCTTCTGTTTATAGAACCCCTTCTACCTTTCGTAGTCCGAGCTGCAAGGGCCTAGTTCTCATCGTTGTTACTCTTTTCCACACCGTGCATATCATCTTTGGATAATAATCGGGTCCCCTCCTAGATACAATTTGTTCATAATTTTTCAAAGTCTATAAACTTGTCTTGTTCATAGATCACCTATACAAATGGTTCCCAAGACCTAGTAATACCTCTCATTGCTACAGTCACCAACTCAACATTATGCACTGTCACACCAATATTTGTGAGTTGATCTCGGATCTGAGTAATCTTCATAAGATAACTGACAATGTGTCTTCATTGGTCATCCTAACAATTTGAAGTTGATGCTTCAAGTGTAGCATCCTACTAGTATTTCATTTTTGGTAAATACCCACCAAAGCATCATACATATCCTTGGAAGTTACTTTCTCGGTAATGTGAGGAATGATGTGGTCCTTCACAAACTCTAGCAATACATGCTTAGCCTTCACTTCCTTATTCTTGTGCATTTTCAACTCCTATGGATTAGCAAGAGTTACAACCACATCCTCAACATAATCCTTGAGGTAATTCTCCTCCAACAGAAGGAGAACCCTTCCCTTCCAAGCCTAAAAGTTGGTTTCCCCTTCCAAACTATCCTCAAGTTGCAATGTATTCACCATATTGACCTTCCTGGAACAAGAAAAATAACAAGAATAAGTACAACACTCTTCTAGTGTTGTATCCAACAAAGTGTCTCAAGATGATCCCCTTCTCCTCAAATACCAAGCCATGATCCCATATCAATTTTCACAAGAAACTCTATGTGACTAATTTCAGGTCTGAAAATTGATTCCTAGTGATCTGACTATCACTGAACAACTTTACACTTAAATTATTGAATTAAAATATATGCAACAGAAACAACAAGATCAAAGATGAATCATCAATACACAATGTTATCACTAGAAGTCACACCTAGACTGTTGTAGGTGTAGTTCTAATACCCATCATAATTTGAATAATTAAATCAATTTTATGGTTGATGTATTAGCAAGAAAGAGCAATAAATATAGCAACATATTGTTTATAGAGACATTCCATTGGGTATGGAGTCATAAAATTCTGAAGATCAAAGGCAATCAAGTTGCCTACCAGAAAAAAGGGCTATATAATGATGAACAAAAGAATGAAGTAGATAACACTAAGAAGAAATATTCATCAAGCAATGATTCTCTCTGCAAAATGAATTAAAATAATACTTGAACATAAATCATGAAAGAAGGAAATCACTGCAAATCCTTTGCAGCTCATGAATCTCTTGCCCATGAACAACCATTGATCCTCAATGTCTTAAATTCATTCAAGAAAGATGCAAATGTAAAATGAAAAATAGATAAAACACAATCCGATAGTAATAGCTCTCATGAATCTCTAATGGCATAAATGTTACATTCTGATATGCCCAATAGGCTAACAAATCATCATACACAACTAAACTGCCTCAAGCTCTCCCCTCACTCTCTCTAGTCCCCCATTTTGGAGTCCTCTCACCCATTAAATAGAAAATTACATCAAGAATATATCTAGGAGGTCGCAACCTAATCCATGCATTGGATTTTGTGCCTTAGAGATATGTGGCAAACAAAAAATCCAACTAATTCCTTGATTCTTGGAAACTGTCTTTTAGAATAAATGCAACTACAACCAACTCATTGCATGGAGATTTAGTGGAGATGAATCTTAGGTACAAGTGTCCCTTGGTGTCTAACTGATCTCTGAGAACCCATTTGAACCTCCTCAGACAGGTGGAAACCCTCATACAACTCAGATTTATCAGACTGTTAGAGTTTGCAGCACAATTTCAGGATTCATTGAAAAATTTCCTGTAGGTTATGATTTCAACTTTGATCTGAAACGTCGAACTGGGTCAGACTGATTTTTGGTCAGCAAGTCAATAATATAATAATTCCTCTCCACAATTGTTTTAATAAGAACCTAGATCAGAATTTAAAAGTTATGATGAAAATACAATTCTATTGTGTACTAATTCGCTACAAACTGTCCCAAAACTACCAGTTTGTATCGCCTTTGACAACACACATTGCGAACTTTCCTGTAGGTGCATTTTTACATTCAAAATTGATTTCAATTGTTAAAACTTGCACAAAAAGATGTGAAGCCTTTTAGAACTTGCTACAATCTTCTGAAACATGAAGTAACCTTTGAAAAAGACATATGAATGTGATAATAATAGCTAAGACAAAGTCATTCCTGAGAATTATAAACATGTGTATAAAATACATCATGGAAAATGTTTATGTTGATGCAGAAATGAAGCCTCATCTTCATCTTCTCCTAGTGCTTCTCTAGAAAATGGTTCTGATTTTATAAGCTATAGGTCATGGGGCTCAACCCTGACAATTTCTCCTCCTTTGTGAACCTTCTTACCTTGTTGACTATCCATGATAGCTGATTTAAAACCCTTGGCCCTTTTATAACAATTGTTATCAGATGTAGGATGAAAACAAGAATATTTAGGCTTTTTTATTTGAATTTTGCACAATTTAGGATTTTCTGAATGAAAATTTTATGTACGATAACAATGTGAGAATGAAAGTATTGGAAGTAGGAGATGAGGGGAAAGAACAAAAACCCTAAACTGGATGAGGTTGCAATCAGGAGAAATTCATGGAAATTATGTGTAAAACAGAGGATTCACAACACGATCCTTCAGTTTGCAGCGTACAGTCAGGTTTGTAGGACATAATCAAGTTTGCAACGAATGATTTTAGACTAGGTTGAATGAAAACGATTTGTAAAAAATACCAAGTCTGAAAAGGAAAAATATTTCAAACGAGAGGATACCTCAAACCTAAGTGAAAATACAATGAGAGAGGATTTTACCAATGAGGAAACAGATAGTTCGTAACGCACAATGAAGTTTGCAGCGCATACAAAGAATATAGTCCATAACACTAACCAGAATTTGTAGCAGATAGGGTCATGGATGTAAGAAAAGGTTGCAAATGATCTTTTTGGTATAAAACCAAGAATCTTGGGTCTGCAAAGGCTTAAGATACAAGGATTGTAGAAACTAACTAAGTGAAAAATTTTGCAACGCAAATGCTATGGAACAGTTTGCAACGCGCAAAAAAATTACAACAATTAGGGTTCAATTATAATACAAATTCAGGCAGTGAAAATTGTACATCAAGCAAAGTTCCTGCTATATAAATCTCATTCCTTGTTGCATAAAACCAAACTAATAAGTCCTTGAATCTTTTAATCCACCATCAATCTACTACAGAGAGTTCGCAGCGAATAGAAAGTTGGCAAGGCACTTACTGTTCGCAGCAAATTGAACTAGTTTGCAGTGCACTTTTCCAAATGGAAATGAAGATAAGAAATGATAAAGATTTCTTTTGAAACCGACCCTTGGAGATGTTTGATGATGGATAGGAACAAAAAAAATATGGTTCTAACACACAAGAGACATTGTTGGCCCTCGACCAACTTTTGAGATAATCTTGGTCATGTTGACCTATTTTGGGACTTCGCCAGTTAGTCGAAGGAAGAGCGCAAGGTGAAGTAGAGATCACGGAATCTCAGCCCACTTTCGGGTCCCTTTTGGGTTTTTGGGAATATGCAATGGGAAAGGGATATCGGCCCATGGGTTTACCCATGCTTAGGCCCACTTTTGTAATGTATAAATATATATCTAGGAATCTATAGGAAGATTTAGAGATGTATGTGATGTAAGCTAAGTGCTAATAGATTTTGTAAGTTCTCTGTGCATGACTGTAAGATGCTTGCAAATCTAAGTGCAAGTCATTGTAAGGAGTTGTGGAAGGCTTTGTGCTATATCACAAGGAAGAAGGATCTAGCGAGGTGCATAGATCTTCTGTCATATGCAAAGAAGGTTTTTGGTGGCTCTGTGTTGTAACCGATTGAAGACACTAATAAAGAAGGAGAGTTGGTGGATGTAGCCCCAGGGTGGTGTTGAACCACGTAAATATGTGTGTTATGATTTGTGCTTCGACTTGATGTGTTTATCCCTTATTTTTCTAAGTGCTTTGATATATTTATATATATCTACTTATGTTTTGTTCTTCTTAGAGGTGTGTGAATGTTAGATCTGACATGTATGAAGATGCTTAGTGCTGATCTACTAGATCTGATCTGTTTTATTGTTGCTAAGTGTTGAAATACCTTACATCTAAGTGAATGTTGTGATGCTCTGTGCTATCTGCGAAGTATAATAAGGGTTGATTATTGATGAATGATCAATGCTAAGTTCTCTGCAAGCGATATAATCACAGATCTGTGTCCCAGTGAAGGTTGCAGACACCTGATTCTTGCAACCATCGCTGCCTATACTTCGGGTGAGACTTCATATGCTTCACAAGTGTTTCTGAAAGGGACGATAGTTAGGGTTTTGTTGGTGCATTGTTGTAGCGTTGAACCCCGGGTCTGCCCCTGTGCCAACAAATGGTTCCGTTGCCGGGACTTGAAACTATGATTACTGGGAACTAAAGAAGAAGCAGCTTTGTGCAAAGATTCAATCTAAAATTGTGGAATCTTTGTGCATAGATCTATTGCCCCAGTGCACAGCATCCTACTTGACCTGTGAAGCTTTGTGCCAAGAAAGAAAGGTCAGATATGCAAGAAAAGAGGTTGATACTAAAGAAAAGAAACAAGATCTGAACGCTTTATGCTCTAAGAAAGGTAAAAGTGGAATTTTTTGATTAAAACAGTTAACATATGTAAGCTCTGTGCTCTGATAAAGGTAAGAATAGTTAAAAGTTCTAGATCTAAAATCTTTGTACTCTGTAAAAGTAAGATAAGTAGAAATTTGTGTTTCTAAAGCATGGATCTAGGTATGTTTGAGAGATTATGTGCGAGCTTAAAAACTAGGGAATTAATAGATGAAAGAAGGTTTGATATGAATAGATCTGATAAGAATAGTGATAGATATATTATACCTATGCATAGAAAGAATGTTTGGACTAAAAAATGGATGCAGGATCCTAGAAATAATTTGTTGCAGGTTATCTCCTATGATCCTAGTGCAAAGTACAAAAGAGGTTGGGGATCATTTAAAAGAAAGAGAGGATTAACCTTATGTTATAGTTGCAGAAAATTGGGACATCTAGCTAAGGAATGCCCTGGTGGAAGGCCTAGTTGTCTTTGTTGTAAAGCTCTAGACCATGAAGTATTGGATTGCCCCAGAATGATTGCTAATCTTGAAGGAATGAATCTGAACCAAGAGGCAGATCCAAAAATAGAAGAACCCTAGAAAGAATCAGCGAAAGTATTGCTACATATGAAAGAAACCTTGAATGACCACCGACATGTTAGGTTATCAGAGATGTTTAAAGAAAAAAAATGCATCGATGTAAGAATAGGGGACTTCAACATTGACTGTGTTCTGGATAAAAAAACACAAATGAATATCATGACAGAGATAACTTGGGAAGCTATAGGGAGGCCTTCTATGATTCCTTCATTAGGAGGAATAGGACTATTCAGAGGAGAATTGGTAAACCTATGTGGAAAGCTCACTCATATATCTATGAATGTCAATGGAACTTCGACTGAAGACGATTTTGAGATTATTAAATTTATTGAGGACAGTGCCCCGTTTACCATGTTACTAGGAAAACACTGGATTGATAGAGATCAATTTAGGCGAAAGGAAGAAGAAGAAGTTTTGGAACAACAAAAACAAGAGTTACAAGAATTCATGACCAGAAGGATCACACAGTTGATTGAAGAATAGGAAACAGATCGAAGCTATTTCTCACTAGAGACCTTGATGTCGAAGCTACAAGAACATTGGAAGACCCCCAGAAGACTGAAGTACCTATCCTAGACAAAGAAGAAATATTACCCCTGAGTCCTAGGAGAGAACCTCAACAATGCGCAGTGACTATGCTAAAAGAAAATAGGAATCAGAATGAAAAAAGACAGACCAAGTTGAAGATTACTGGATATAAGGCTATAAAGATAAGTAAGAAGAGGGCTAAGATTGAAAAGTTACAGAAGGCCCCAAAGGGGGCATCGCAGAATGGGAGCTTCGTCGGGCTATCAGAATATTGACCTATGGCACTTTTCCATGGCGAAGCAATATAGTCGTTGGGCCCAATATATCTGTTCGAATTCCACCCCAAACAGACATAAAAGAAATAAAGGATCGTCATCATACCATTGGACTGCACCATAATGGACAGACCAATGTTAATAGAAGCTTCATACCCATTGCAAGCGGACCGTTGCCGAATTTCTTATTTAGTCCATTGCGCCACGCACTGAGATCACTTTTGTCAACTGAGAATTTGAGCCCGCAGATTAAGCTTATCTTGCATAGTGATCATCACCATGTTTTCATTTATTTTATTGTAGTATCTGACTTAATCCTGAACCTGATTTAGTTAACCTCGAGAATGCATGTCGGACGAGCTCAGCGCTGCAGAGAAAGTTGTTGAGGAAGTTATGATTGATCTAATGACTGAGAGAGTCATGTCGAAGTGAGGGTTATCTATAGGTGTACAGGCTTCATCAACAAGAGACGTGCAAGAATCTCCCTCCACTGCTCGAGCCGGACCGTCCCAGCCAGTTGATGAGAAGCGAACTAAGCATAAGGATGATCTTGCGAACGCTAAACTGATCCCGAGCATCCTACCTACCTAAATTCCACCCCTGAGCGGTGAAATTAATTGGGATAGTGTTCCCAGTGTTAAGCCATAATATTGGTTCATTACCCCTTAATTGGGGCATATTACATTAGTAATTTTATTTTATTTATGTCGTCTTTATTTCATTAGTTGTAATTATACCTACTAGTCTCCTACATATACCAAGGAGACATTTTCATTTGGAATCATCTTGTACTTGAACATTTATGTGGGTTAAAAGGAGGTTGCCCCTTGAAGAGGCTTATTATCTGAAATTGTCTCTTTTTCAAGGCGTTGAGTACTTATTTTGAGGTTTTTCTATGCTATATTGATATTTGGTTCTTAACATATGGTATCAGAGCTCAAGGTTTTGGGGTTTCGCTACTACATCTGAGACACCTTGGAATTTTCGCTATAACTGGTTTTCTACAATGTTTCAGAAGTAACGTCTTGGAGGATATTTAGTATATGGATCAAGGTACGTTGGGTTAAACGTTTAGCTCTTGAGGCCTTATACTTTCGTAGATACAACCTGTGCAAGATAGGGTTATGGAATCATCCTGAACTGAGTCATTGCAAAATTTTAGCTATAAATTTTTTTTTGTAACATTTCAGACCCTGAAATATGGAGGATATTCACATAAATCAGTAAGGTATCTATGGTAAAAATTTCATCTTTTGGGTCATCTTACATTTGTAGATACACCCTGTGGAAGATAGGGTATCTGACTAGTCCTATTTATTAGTCTCAAGAAGGTGTTCTAGGAAAAACAATCATAACTTCTTCTTAGAGTAATCAAATTAAGTGGGACTGGTTTCATTGGATACTGGACAGTCTGTAGTATTTTTATACGAGTTTCAAAATTTTATATCAATTATTTTGTGTGGGGCACGCTATACAAGTGAGATCTCCTGGAAAGGCCAAAAATCAGCAAGTTGTGGGGAAGTTACCATAAATTCCACTTGGCACATCCAATTTTGATAAGACCTGTAGAATTGCAGAGAAGAAATATCAGAGAACTACATAAAATAAAGTTTCATACCCAGAAGGGCCAAAACTTGGGAGATACAACATAACAAATATTGTCTAGCAGAACCACCTCAAAATCAAGGTTCAAAAGTGATACTTGGCCAACATGCCACCCAAAAAGGGAACTTATACACCAAATAAGCCTCTAGACAATCCTACTTGGACTCTTGATGAAGGTGAAGAAATGTGTAGGGACATAAATGATTTACAAAAGAAGATAGTAATAAAAGATTAACTACAAGTGATGGAATCTAAGTTGGAGGCAAAGATGGATGGTTTAAAAGAGGAGATCATGGAAGTATTGAAAAATTTCGTAAGAGAGAAGACACCTAAAAGTGAAAATGCATCCCATGAAATTCATGATGAGGACACAAGGAAGGTGAATCAAGAATGAAGAAACTCCAACTTTGGGTTGAAGACCAACCACGTTCCTAAGATCGATATGAG
>JZKD02S0031155.1:230608-241345 GCA_000966675.3 Picea glauca
AATATGACATCAAGCTCATAAGTGAACCATGCTCTTTTGCCTAATCAAAGTTTATAAACATTGCAACAAGAGATTTCATAAAATTGATAAGTCAAGAGTTTATAGTAATAAGGATGATACCATATAAAAACTTTAAATTCACCATGACCCCTATATAATCAAGTATAATTCATCAATCAACATATTCAAGGCCTTAGCAATTTAATAAGAAATCAAGTTGCGCAATCGGAGTGATAACAGGCAAATGGACATAGTTCGAAAAACAAACCAAAGGTAAGTACCAATCAGAATACCAGTGAGTAAATCATGACAGTCCAAAGAATGATGGGGGAGTTTTCACGCTTTCAGTCGTGAAAAATAACTCGAAACCAATTTGCAAATGTCGCATGAAATAAAAATGTCTTCTGTTTGCAAAATGCGACAGAAATTTGAAGTTCATAGACATAGGTGTAGGCAGCTTTAAGGGCAATTGAAAAAATTGAATTGGCTGCCAACACAGATGAATTGGGAACAATACCTTGTAAACCAACTAGTGCTTGATTGTAGGGAAGCGCAGGAACAAGGGTATGAGTTCCATTTCAGCTGGCTTCTCATACTGATCACATTCATTGCATGGGAAATGCCGGAAGGTGTGACCTTCCTGGACATCGAGCCCTTTGAACCTTTGGCTATGACGTTTAGAACCTTTTGGTACTCGAATGACATGAAAAGGAAATGGCAGTCGAATGTCGTGTTTCACACTTGTTACAACCAGTTGAAGCTAGCCATCCAAGACAAACCACGCATGACCCTGAATACTCTCCATAGGTTTCATCCTTTGATGAAATTCAGCGCGGACCACTATTTTATTTACATCACAGCACGCACCGATGCTCATAAGCAACAACTGCAGTCATACTATAAGTTGACAGAAGAATACCTTGAAGGGATCACCAAGGAATGGTCAGTAGATCTCCTCATTACAACAAACCCTGCAGAAATCTCCGACATCGAGAGCCCAAAAATTGTGTTGGATACACCAGGCCTGAGCAAGACCAAGAAGGTTGAAGAGGTTCACGATGTAGACAACTCCTCTGTAATGACTGATTCCATTTCACCAGCTAAAGGGGGTGATGGCGAAGAGGTAGAAGGCACATGCATGCAACAGAAGAAAGGCGAGGGAACATCGCATAGAGATGAGGAGGACCCCTCAAAGAAAATAAATGTTTCTCCTTAGAAACCGTCATCATGGAAGAAAGTAAAAGAAACCCGGACTAAGTTCCAGACTGTCCTCACTCCCAACGAATTCAATTTCATCGTTGCAGCCCTAAACGATGTTGTGTTGGATATAGTAGAGACACAGGAGGCGAAGCAGGAGTAGATGTATAATCGTATTGAGATTGAACTCCAAGGGGTGCAACAGGCACTACAGTCTAGCCGCACAGTCTCCACTGCACCTCTGACATTAGGAACACTAGAACCAGGGGATGAGCCAGCTCAACTCCATCGGATTGCTGATACAGTCGAAGCTCGCCTTTGACGGGCTCAAGAAGAAACAATGCAATCCACTTAGGCTTTAACATAGGTACAAGCAGTTCTTATGGAGCAGCGCAACATGTCTGAATGAGAAAATATTGCTCTCCAAGGAAAATGGGATGTAGAGAAAGAAGAGCTACAACAAAGCAAGGAATAATTTCTTGCAGAGCAACTCGAGATAAAGGAACTGGTCAATAGAGCACTTCGCCCTGTGACTTTCATCAAAGTACAGATAGAAGAATGGGTTCCACAGCAGGTGGCACAACTGGAAGGAGTAATCCAGAAGCTCCAGCAACAAATCGCAGACCTAGAGCTTCGTGCAGTGCCCAAAACTCCACAAGAGATAAGGGAACAAAGAGAAACAACTGCTCACAGTGCAGTTAACAGATTAAAAGCTCTTTCCTTGGAGTGGAAGTGGCTAAGTAACCAGAGTGCCCAGACATATGAAAACCTTACAGAGAATCTAGAATTATAGACGCTGGAATTGTAGCTCCAGGAAGAAAAAAATCATGCAAATACACTATAGGCACAGATGAAGGCCCTGTCTATAGTAGATAGAATGAAAAGATCTCACTAACAATGAACAACTCAATAATAGATCCATATGATCCAGAGCAAAGTGATGGAAGTCACTCAACGAATCCAACCTGTACAAGACAATGCATGCATGTTGTTTTCCAAGATCGAAAGCTAAGGGGTAGAGCTAGAACAGGTCGTCATCACCGCATAACACTTCCATCGAGCAAGAGGCCACAACAAAGTAGCAGGTCAAAGTAGCTTGATACAAGCTTGAGGTAGAATTGCGCAGACCAGAGTGACTCAGGATGAGTCACAGGTGAGTGTTGGGGCCCTGTTGGCCCTCGACCAATTTTTGGGATAATATTGGTCATGTTGACCTATTTTGGGACTTCGACAGTCATTCGAAGGAAGAGCACAAGGTGAAGCAGAGATCACAAATCTCGGCCCACTTTCAGGTTTGTTTTGGGTTTTTGGGAATATGTAATGGGAAAGGGATGTCGGCCCATGGGTTTACCCACGCTTAGGCCCACTTTTGTAATGTATAAATAGATATCTAGGCATCTATAGGAAGATATAGAGATGTATGTGATGTAATCTAAGTTCTAATAGATTTTGTAAGTGCTCTGTGCATGACTGTAAGAGGCTTGCAGTGCTAAGTGCAAGTCATTGTAAGGAGTTGTGGAAGGCTTTGTGTTGTAGCGCAAGGAAGAAGGATCTAGCGAGATGCACAGATATTTTGTCCTATGCGAAGAAGGTTTTTGGTGTCTCTGTGTTGCAACCGATTGAAGACACTAATAAAGAAGGAGAGTTGGTGGACGTAGCCCCAGGGTGGGGGTGAACCATGTAAATCTGTGCGTTATGCTTTCTGCTTCGACTTGATGTGTTTATCCCTTCTTTTGCTAAGTGATTTGATATATTTAGATAGATCTACTTATGCTTTGTTCTTATTAGAGGTGTGTGAATGTTATATCTGACATGTATGAAGATGCTTAGTGTTGATCTACCAGATCTGATCTATTTTACTATTGCTAAGTGTTGAAATAACTTAGATCTAAGTGAATGTTGCGATGTTTTGTGTTATTTGTGAAGTATAGTAAAGGTTGAATATTGACAAATGATCGATGCTAAGTGCTCTGTAAGTGATATAATCAAATATCTTTGTCCCAACTAAGGTTGAAGAAACCTGAGTCTTTCAACCACCCCTTCCTCTACCTCGGGTGAGACTTCATCTGCTTCGCAGGTGTTGCCGAAAGGGCTGATAGTTAGGGTTTTGTTGGTGCATTGTTGTAGCGTTGAACCCCGGGTCTGCCCCTGTGCCAACAGACACACTATTTATGTTCTTTAAATTTATCCAATTCTCCAAATCTGAGGACCAAAACCAGTCCTCTCAAGGTCACCAAAACTGAGGATAGAACTAGTCCTCTAAAAAATCACCAAATCTGAGGAAAACCTTTTCCTCCAATATACAAACAAGAAAACAAAACCTCAACAATATATGGAAACCTCCTATGCCCAAGAATCTAATGTAGACCACTTATACGGCTTGTTGACGTCACATGTTATCCTCTACAGATCTTTACCTACCCAAAACATCAAATACGTTATTCACCAACTGGAAACCCGCAGACATGCATTGTTTTCTCCACTGTGAATTGTGTATGCCCTATACATGATTTTTCCTTCTGCAACCCACGTATATACACACTTCTTCCTCCTATAAATTGTGTATGGCACAAAAAAATTGCTCACACGTTCAACCTTCTTTGCTCCTCTCTCTTGGTCCAGATTCGCCACCTTGCATACTTCCCTTTGCTAAGATCACCAATCCTCCTTGACACAAGTGCAGACTCACTTATTCCAAATCCATTCTTCCACAATGATAACCTAATGTCACAATGACATCTCTTCTTTATATAGGAGTCCAAATAAGGAGTTTAGGATCCCTTCCTAAACTCAACAATAAATTAGAATATTTTAATCCTCTTTGTGGGTGTGGCACCCCCACACAAACCCACAAATCCCATCAACTTTCCCATGAGGCCCTAGCCTCATTTCTAGGATGATTTCATTGAAATGAAAGTGAAAACTGGTGCCAATGATAATTCCCACATGCCTGACACCTTGGCCTCTAGTGGGAATACCCCCTGAATCTACAAAGAAATCAACAAACTCTTCTAAATGATTTGCACTCCATGAGTTGTTACTCACTAGAGGATGTGGTAAGTCCTATTGGAAGGAATAATTAGTCCCAAGGGTTGAAATCAATAGATGTTTTGGGGTTACAGGGAGAAAATGAATACTATTGGAATCAATATGTGAATTTTGTAAACCACAATTCTATAAATTCATTAGAGCAAGACGACATAGTGAAATAGTTAAAGACTCAAAGAAAAGGGGAGTATATAGCTAAATTGGGATATTCAACAAGAATGCAAGAATTATAGATTGGAGAAAGAAAGTGGTGGCAGAAGCTAGAATGTGCACTAAAAATTGAAAATTTCCTTGTGTTATCCCTAGAAAATAAAATTTAACATCATATGATACCCAAAAGATAAGTTGGTGTAGGTTAGGTATATGTATTATGTGTAAAGGAAGAGAAGAATTTGTGGACTGCTTGTTTGTCACTTGTTCGTTTTCCAAAAATGCATGGAATGAAGTTTTACAAATATCAATTGGGAAAAATAAATGGGGTAAGATGTCTCGAGTAGATTGTTTTCATTCATGGATAATAGACAAATCAAGAAAATACTTTTAGGATTTCCCTAGCTTCGTGTTGTGGGGGATTTGGACTTCAATAAATTGCATGATTTTTCAAGGAATTAATATGAATCTTGCACAAGTAGCCCATAAAATCAGAATTTATTTTGAAGGATGTTGGAATCCTATGTTAGAAAAGTCTAAAGAGTATTAAAAAAAAGCCAAATATTTATCATGACAAGCCTTGGGGATTTTTTGATGGGGTTTGTCATGGAACCCTAGGTATATGTGGGGCAGGGGGGATTATTTTATTTGAATCCACTCACTTTATTTATTTGAAATATTCTATTGGTAAAGGATTTGATAATAGAGCTAAGTTCTATGCATTATGGCTCCTTTTGAAAACATCAATATAAAAATGATTAAAGTAGTTATAGATATATGGAGAATCCATGTTATTGATGGATTAGGAAACAACAAATGCATAATTGAAAACTTGATACTAGGTCTAATCATGAATCAAGTTATAGAGGTAAAAAACAAGTTTGAGAATCTTACTTTTACTCACATTTATATAGAGTTAAATACAAAAGTAGATCAACTCTCAAAATAAACTTTAGTAATTAGGAACGACAATTATTTAAACAAGAGTTCAGAAGAGGGACCCAAATTTCAAATTATAAAACATCTCTATATTGATGTTGAATATGGAAGGATCCTAGTATTGTCTTGTCTTATGCTCTATTTATTTATTGTTATGGGCCTATGGGTTGCAAAAGTTTTCTGTAAAAATTCTAAAAGGATGCCTAAATGAAGCCTAGGATTACTGTAATATATAGGTACCGGATTGAGTGAGGACTTGTAGAAGATAGGTTAGAGATTATGTATTTTTTGAGTTTACTAAGATAGTCAAATATATGTTTTGATTTCACAATAGAAATATTGAATATAAAGGTTTTTTTATTGGAAAGAAATGTGATTTTAACAGGGTTTTAATGGCGATACACTACCGAAATATTTTACATAGATAGAAATTGTTGATCATAAGATAAATAAAAGATATTGAAGGAAATGTTTCATTTAAAGTATTCAAGGTAGTGAATTATGGATAAATAAAACCAACTATCAATTGTAGCTGGAAATCAATAGAGGATTGTTGGTGATTATTTGGCATGGAACTCTGGTTGACTTACTGTTACACATTATTTTTGTCATCCCTATGACCGTTAATGATGTAAACCTATATGTTTCCTTCAGAAGGGTCAGTGACCTAAGTTCCTGAGAAAATAAGTTGCATTCTCCTTTGTAAAAACCTTTTTAAAGAGGATGTTTGCAGGTTTCTATATCGGCAAGGTGCGAGAATACCTGATTCTCAAAGGCTGCACCATAGCTGGGTTGTGAGAGGTTCACATGTTGCTCTATAAGCAGGGTGCGATAATGCTCATATGTGGGGAAAACGAGCATCTTCTCGATGCTTCTAGAAGGAGAAACTTCCATGGTGAGGTGGCATCTGAATGGTTTGTATCTTACTCTATTTCATGATTTAGTGGGATCATCCTAACCTCCTCACCTTATCCTCTTCAACTTATAAAAGGAGAGGAGCTCTCATGGAGAAAGTTAGCTTTTGGAGCTTTGTAGCTTTTGGGATTATCTTGGATTGGATTGAGCTTTGGATATTGCTAGCTTGGATAGATGAGCCATTTTGTCAAGATAGATTGTGAATGTTATCAGATCTACGCTCTCAGAATTCTTGGAGTGGAAGTGTGTGGGGAATGAAGTACAGTTGGAAGGGACCTTACGACATCAAGGCCACAGTTGTAATCTCTCTTTCACATTTAATATGATACAGTAATATAATTCTTTCTTATAAAGCTTGTTGCATTTTATTGTATGATTCCTTGATCACATACATAGGTTTATATTGAGTTTATGTTATTACTATAAATTTGGTTGGTTGCGTTCTTTTGCAGGATCATCATTGTATGAGTGTTGGAATGGAGCTATGATGGTTGTTGTTCCTGAGTTTATACTTTAAGGCTCTAAAGTATACTGTCAAGGAATCTAAAAAGGTAGAGATAATTAATGGGTAAAAAGACTAGTTTAAAGGAAACTGAGATCACAGTTGGTTCCTTAATTATCTCTGTCTAGTTTCCCATTGTTCTTGAATGCTAATATCCCTTTCAATTGTATCCCATGAACGTTCAAGTTCTACCCATGTATTTTCTATTTGTAAGATGGTATTGAATAGGTTTAACGCAATGCTCGTGTAATCTGATAGACCGAGTTCTATATTAGGTTGTTTGGTAACTGGAACAGTCATGAAAGTTGAGGGTTTCTTTTTTGTAAATCAAGAATATTTTCAAGGGTCGCAAATTTCTGGTTCGAATTTATAAAAATAGAAATCCCAAATTATGAGTCAACAGTATAATAGAAATAAAATCCTTTTCTAGTATATGAGTCAAATTTAAAAGAGACAGTGCACGGAATGAAGAAAGAAAAGGAAACATGTAGTTGTATAACAAAAATGAGAAATCAATTTAAGAGGAATCTCATTTTAAGTTAATACAAGAAAAAGGGATGATAACTTTGCAGAAGCATACAATTTCAGAGTCCTAAAACGTTCATAGGTATTATATCCGTTGAAAGCTGATAGAGAGGAAAAACTGCAAACGATTAGACAATCTGACTGTTCAATCACTATAATAGAAATTACCACATGAAACACTTCAAACGAAAGTATGAAATAAAAATAGAATGACAGAGAAACACATAACTCGGGCTTGACCAGATCTGGAATCTTCAATCTATATTATATTAATTCAGTCAAAACAAAGTTTTTTTTTCTTTACAATCCATCCAGAAAAAAGCCTGTTCTTAGACCTGAAAAATTACATTTATACAAAACCACCAATCTTAGGACGGTTGGTGATTTCCTAATTCTTAGAGACTAACTATTTGTTAAAAAATAGATCCAAAACTATTTTCATGATCTTCTCCATTTTTCCATTTTCTTTGAAGTAAATCTCTTCCAAATAATACTTTTACTTTGTTGATGACTCTCCTTCTTTTGATTCGATACATTTAATGCATCTCTCCAGGAACTGTGTAAAATTTCTGGGGGGTTCTGGAAGATCTCTTGCCTCGAACAGATAAACCTTTCTCTGAATCTTGGAAATATGGTCATCGAATCCTTTATCTGTAAACTTTACTAACTGCATCTTTAAGTTAGGCTCAACTAAAAACCTATCCATTAGGGTGACATAGATTTTTCTTAGTTGTGAAATTTCCATTTGGATTTCACTCAAATTTTCCCTAAAATTTAATTGATGTCTTATAATATTGATCTGTCCAAAAAGTCCTGTACAATTGCCTTTTCCAATATTTAATGACCCTTTGTCTAAAAGATAAAAAACTTCTTCAGAGTCATCTCTGATTTCTTTGGCTATTATTTTGCTTTCAGTTATGTTGGTTTCCCATAGCTTGAGCATGATTTCACCTCTGATTTGCTCTGTGGCTGATACTTTCATAGTTTTGGATACCTCTTCGCCTAACGAATATATAATTTCCTTTTGGAGAGTAATCCTCGTTGCTTTGGCTTCTTTTTCCCTCAAGATAATATTATCAAAGGCATTATCTACTCCTCAAAAGTAATTCTGAACAATTTCTATCTTGGAAATCAATTTTTGTTGTTCAATTTCTATTTTTGAATGCACTTCCAGTGATTAGGCCTGGAAAGCTTTTAGGTCTATAATCCGATCTTCCATCGATATTAATCTAGCCTGCAACTATTTTACGTGCTCCCTTTGCTGAGTAATCTGTAGCTGACTTGTTTGTATTTCCTGGCTCATTTTGTCCAAACTCGTTTTGATTGAACCTCTAACCTTTCGGCAGCCCTTGTCTGCTCCAAGATTTTACTCATTTCTTCTCTAATGCTTTCCTCAACATTCTTTAATTTCTCTCGTAATTGTGCTATGATTTTATCACTCTTCTTTATCCTTGTTATCATTTTTTCCATGGTAAAAAAGTTTGTTATTTCCATGGCTCCCATGGAACCTGCTATCTCTGTAGCAAAATCTTCTTCCTCCAAATTTTGTCGGTCTATCAAGACTTTATTTTTTTTAACCATGTTCCCCTCCCTCTTATGCATCTCTTGTTTTAGGATGACCTTCCTTTTTCTACTAAAAAAATAATCGGAAGGAGGAATCTCATCTATGGGAATGGAGGTAAGGTCATCAACAAATAGAGCCTCCGTCTGTGGGAGTCCAAAAGTGGACTATAAGGGAGTTAAGGAAGCTATAGGACTCCCTAGCTCCATAGATCCTTTCCCTCCTATTGCCTTAGGCATGTTGACATCAACCCCTGGTGATGAAGTGGGAGTAGTCTTATCGTACTTGGGAGGTCTCCCTGACCTTTTCTCTGCTTCGGTCTTTTTGCTTGGTGGAGGCCTTTCCGTATCCTGTAGGGATTTTTTGGGATTTCCCTTCTTTTGTGCTTCTTGCTCGAAACATGGTGGAATTCTTTCTTACTCCTGGGGGAGGGTAATTTATTCTCCTTGAGGTACTTGGGGTAGACCACTTTGTCGATGCTTTTGAAATGATCAGGGGATCAAATTTTGCTCAAAAATTCAAAGTGCTCGAAATTGCTTCAAACTGGTCGAGAGCGTAGACCCCATCATTGTGAACCCAACACAACTTGTTTCGTCTCAAATGGACATCGGGAGCGAGAGATATTGCGATCTTTTCGAATCGCTAAACAGGCAAAAAAAGAGGACGTTGACTGTACAGTCCATACAGTCCATACAGGCTGACGTGGTAGGGCTGTACGACTGTACGCTGACATGGAAGAGGTGACGTGGCAATCATTTATTGGCTGAAAATTGGTTGAATTGGGAGGCGACATGTGGCATCTTGTTGGTCAATGGTAAGGTGCCACGTGGCCCAGTCATGGGCTGCCACGTGGCACCCCTTTATTGGCTTTTGGTTTGTTATGTAAAATTTTATTGGAGTCCGTGGGGTTCGACCATCAGACCTCCCCACTGGTGTAAAGCTCTAACAAAGACTGCCCGACCAATACGCCCACACTTTGTTTCTTACCATATAACCTTTTGCAATATATTTAAATTCAAACATTTGTTTATGTGGGCGGGGGGTCGGGTTGGGGCTTAGCCCCAGCCCGTGGTATTTTGTGTTGCGCCATATGACCATTCACCATACGGTGGGCGTGCACGTGGGAATGTATTTCAAATGGAGCCCCTGGTCACACGCTTGTTGTTCCATGTGACCACAACTGGAGTTTTCAAACGGTTATGTAAAGGTTAGGCATTTTGCCAAAGCGCGAGGTCTTATGACTCCCATATGCCCAGGTGCTAGGCGGTTAGGGGATAGCGCACCCATAACCGTCCTACAGTTCGCACCATTGGTGCGGTTGTACCCGGTGCTGGGTTTTCACGCTTCAAATTGCGTGTGTGTCAGGTTCATGTTACAAGGGTGCATTTTGTAGATGCAGAGACATCAAGCTTGAAGGGGGGACTTCCAAGAGGCCTAACTTCTTCGTTTTTCGACCAATTGAGGTGCCAAAAAATCCCAGCTAGGGGTTTTTGGATGCTCTAAAGCCATTGGAGAAGTCTGTTGATTAGTTTGAATATTGTAAGGCATGTTTTTGAGCACTTTGAGAAATTAATAATAATGATCCATTGGAAGCTGGACCAGAAGATGTAGCCCAAGAGAGGGGTGAACTCCTTTATCAATTGTTGTGTTTATGTGCTTATGTTCATTGATTATGCTGTTGTTTATTTGTATCTTGCATGAGTAATCCTTTAATTAATGTGTTGCAAAGTTGATCCATTTGCTTTTAACACGTAACATTTACTTGAAAAATAATTTCAAGATTTAAAGTCTTCTTCATTTTTAGATCAAGTTGGTATCAGAGCACTGGTTTTTGAAGACTTGATTGTTTTGCAAGTGTTTGTTTCTGATGCTCACAAGGTTGAAACTCACAAGAGGAGAA
>JZKD02S0031155.1:244715-269637 GCA_000966675.3 Picea glauca
TTATGATAAGGAATTGTATGCACTGGTTCAAAGTGTGAAAAAATGGAAGCATTATTTGTTGGGGAAAGAAACTATTATTCACACCGATCATCAGCCATTGCAATATTTACAATCATAGACAAAGCTACAACAGGCTAGGCACTTCAGATGGATGGGTTTTCTTCAACAGTTTCATTTGGTCATCAAGTATAAGAAAGGCATTTATAACAAAGTTGTTGATATGCTTTCAAGGTCTATTATTAGTGCTTCAGTTATTCTTAAGCATAGTCCTATAATGCATGAAAGTTATGTGGAGCAATATGCTTTAGATATTGATTTCAAAGAAGTGTATGAAACTTTGTGCCACTCTAACCATGTTGAAGAATTGGATTATCATGTGCATAATAATCTCTTGTATCATTTTGGCAAGTTATGTATTCCACAGGGGGAAAGAATCAACATTATAAGAGAAGATCATTCTTCTCTTATTGTTGGTCATTTTGGTGTAGGCAAGACGGTGGATAATTTGCAAAGGTACTGCTACTGGCCTAAGATGAATGAAAGTGTTTCACGATATGTTTGAGGATGTTCGTTGTGTGCCACAAGTAAACCTAGCAATCGAAAGTTGGGTTTCTATACTCTACTTCCAGTTCCTTCTCGCCCTTGGGAAAGTATTTCCATGGATTTTGTAGGTGGTTTGCCAATGTCGAGACGAAATCATGATTATCTTTATGTTGTGGTTGATAAATTTAGAAAAATGTGTATTTTGATGCCTTGTACTAAGCAGGTTACAGCAGAACAAACAACACAGTTGTTCTTTCAAAATGTTTGGGTGCATTTTGGATTGCCTAAGTCCATTATTTTTTATCGGGATTCTCAATTTGTTGGAAGTTTTTGGTCAAGTTTATGGGCACTCATGGACACCAAACTTAAAAAGAGCACAACTTTTCATCCACAAACATATGGTCAGACAGAGGTGGTAAATCGTACAGTGGTGCATCTTCTTCGCACTTATTGCAGCAAGCATCCTAAACTTTGGGATGAGAATTTACACTACATTCAACATGCGTACAATTGAGCTAAGCACTCTTCGACTCAAACGTCACCATTTGAAGCATGTTTTGGATATTTGCCCAAGTCTCCTTTAGATTTTATCTTTGGGAAAGATATTGTTGTCGATGGTCAATATGACATTGATAGAGCAGAAAAGTTCATTGAAACAATTCAGTCGATACATCAAGTGGTGCAAGAGCAGTTGGAAAAGAGTCAGGCCAAGTACAAGACGAGACATGACAAGCATCGTGTTGATCACAGTTTCCAAGTTGGAGATGAATTTTGGCTTTACATCAGCAAGGAGAGGCTTAAAGGAGAAGGTAAAAAGTTGAAACCGATTCGATATGGTCCTTTCAAGATTATTGACAAGATTGGTAACAATGCCTTTCGTTTAGATTTGCCTCCTTATATGAAAATGTATGCAGTCGTTAATGTGGAGAATTTGAAGTTGTATGAGCCTCCATTGATTTATGATCAAGGAGAGCATGTTCAGATTCCTTCCATAGATGATTTCTCCCCAGAGTATCTTACAGAACTGCATAAAGACACCATCCTTGACAGAAGAATGTGAACTTCAAAACGAGGAAATGTGGAGTATCTGCGAGTTGGTCTTAAAGGGACGAATCCAATAAAAGCCAAGTGGATTGAGGTTGGAAGGGTGAGGTAACTATACCCTAATCTTCGCATAGATTTAAAATAGTCTTTTGGAGGTCCAAAAGCTTCCCAATGGGGAGGTGTGATCAGGGGATCAAATTTTGCTCAAAAATTCAAAGTTCTCGAAATCGCTTCAAACTGGATGAGAGCATAGGCCTCGTCATTGAAAACCCAATCCAACTCATTTCGTCTCAAATGGACATCGGGAGCGAGAGATATTGCGATCTGTTAGAATCGATAAACAGGCAAAAAAAGAGGACACTGACTGTACAATCCGTACAGTCTGTACAGGCTAACGTGGCAGGGCCGTACGACCGTATGCTGACATGGTAGAGGTGATGTGGCAATCATTTATTGGCTGACAATTGGTCGAATTGGGAGGCGACACGTGGCGTCTTGTTGGTCAATGGTAAGGTGCCACGTGGCTCAGTCATGGGCTTCCACATGGCACCCCTTTATTGGCTTTTGGTTTGTTATGTAAAATTTTATTGGAGTCCGTTAGGTTCGACCCTTGAACCTCCCCACCAGTGTAAAGCTCTAACAAAGATTTCCCGGCCAATATGCCCACACTTTGTTTCTTACCATGTAACCTTTTGCAATATATTTAAATTCAAACCTTTGTTTATGTAGGCGGGGGGTCAGGCTGGGGCTTAGCCCCAACCCGTGGTCTTTTGTGTTGTGTCATATGACCATTCACCATATGGTGGGTGCGTGCATGGGAATGTATTTCAAATGGAGCCCCCGGTCACGCGCTTGTTGTGCCATGTGACCACAACCGGAGTTTTCAAACGGTTTTGTAACGGTTAGCCATTTTGCCAAAGCGCGAGGTCTTATGACTCCCATATGCCCAGGTGCTAGGCAATTAGGGGATGGTGCACCCATAACCGTCCTACAGTTTGCACCATTGGCGTGTTTGCGCCCGGTGCTGGGTTTCCATGCTTTAAATTGCGTGTGTGTCAGGTTCATGTTACAAGGGTGCGTTTTGTAGATGCAGAGACAGCAAGCTTGAAGGGGGGACTTCCAGGAGGCCTAACTTCTTCGTTTTTTGACCGATTGAGGTGTCGAAAAAGCCCAGCTAGGGGTTTTTGGACGCTCTGAAGCCATTGGAGCAGTCTGTTGGTCATTTTGAGCATAGTAAGGCATGTTTTTGATCACTTTGAGAAATTAATAATAATGATCCATTGGAAGCTGGACCAGGAGATGTAGCCCAAGAGAGGGGTGAACTCCTTTATCAATTATTGTGTTTATGTGCTTATGTTCATTGATTATGTTGTTGTTTATTTGTATCTTGCATGATTAATCCTTTAATTAATGTGTTGCAAAGTTGATCCATTTGCTTTTAACACATAACATTTACCTGCAAAATAATTTCAAGATTTCAAGTTTTCTTCATTTTTAGATCATGAAAGGTCTAAAAGCTGATTTTCAGGTCGGACGATAGTGTCTATACTCTTTCCAACACTTCTTTATAAGACTTGGTCCCTTTGAACATGTCGTCCCAAGGGGACTCTTCATGTTCATAGGCTTTCATATTGCAATGTATCAAGTGTTTGTTCATTAATTGATAAGGGTCATGCCTTTTGTACTCAATATTTAACAGTTTAACTTCTTCGAGTGCTTCTGCTTCCACCCTAGAATGTCCCAAATTTAGTAATGAAAATTTCCCGATGTGCACAGGGAAGATTGACCAGGACTTCTTTTGAGATTCCTTTAGCTCTATTCCAATACCTCCTTTTACTATTTGGTGTGCTACTTCCCTACACACTAGTCTATCCGGAAGGAATTTTGGAAGCACGTGAGGGGGGATTGAGCACCCATAAACCCTGATGTAGGAGAAGCTTTCTTCAACGAACCAGTCTTCTATTTGCTTGAGGTTATTTGAAACTACTTCATAAATGCGAGGAGGGTCACAGTCGAAAAAAATTTTATGCATTTGTATCACCACGAAATGGTCAATTTCGTAAAATGATTTTTTTGCATTTTCTTCCCACATCTCAGAGTGATATTCGTGAATGGGTTTAGGGCAGGTTATGTTCCAACTCGAATTCATCAGGGGAAATGGATTCATAAAACAAATTGCGTCCATGATGTATGCTGACATGTAGAAGGGCACTGGTTGACCTCGGGCTCTTGCAGCTCTGTAATTCGAAATATCTTTGGCTATATTATCAAATAAAATCTTGTCCCAGTTGAAACTATATCCTTTTGATGCTTCTTTTAAAAAGGGCACCCATTCTGCGGGGAAATGACAGGGATTCTTTTTGCTGAAGATTATACACAGCATCATGGCTACATAAACCATGTACTCATTCAAAGAAGTTGTGGAATAAATTTCATGGGTATCGGCCCTAAATTTTGATGGACATCTCCACCAACCTTTGATTAAATTGGGGTAAGTTTGGTCTGCCTCAGTGCATTCCTTTCTCTGGAATTACGCTATAAATTTGGCATTGTAAATGAAATTAGGATTGGGTGAGAGTTTGTACATAACATGGATATGTTTAGGTCTAAATGAGCCGATAATGGCCCCTTGATCATTTGAAATTCTTCTTGTTGGAATATCAACCTTGTCCAAAGCCCAACTGATCATGTCTTTGTACGCCATGAGCCATGGGCATGTTGCAATTTTTTGAAGTTCTGATTCTGCTATGTCCCGAAGGTGATTCTCGGAGTCGTTAGGGGAATATTTTATCTCGCAGTCCAGATTTTCATTAATTTGTCTCCATGATTTAATTGAGTCGATAGCATGTGGTGTGGTGTCTGATATGACATCTCCCTCTGGGCTATAACTCTCAGCTATATCTTCACTCTTCTTGGGTCCCTTCTTTGGTGCCATGACTCTGTATTGGAACGAAAACCTGTCACAGAAGAGAGGTGTGAAAGCTCAGCTATATGCGACTTACTTCTGATAGAAAAAGAGAGAATAAGTTTCAAAACACAAACCTCTAATTTTCTTTTAACTCGTTTTATGGAGAAAGTATTGACACAGCTACCAAGAATTAAATACCTTTAATGCAGAGAATACTTCTAAGATATGCATTTGTGTCACAGAAATCACGATCTATCCGTTATTAATGAGCCTGTATTTCGGAAATTCTAAAATCAAAATTCAAAAGATCTCGTTTGATGGAGACTGAAAAAGAAAGTACCTAAGAAGTTTAATTACCATTAAATGTATTTTTAAAATGAAGTTAGTTCTCTTTAAAATTTGGTATTGAGCCACAACTTTGCGTTTCAGGGTTTCGGGGATCGCGGTTACATGAGGCATGTCACCACTAAACCCTGAATCCCGAAATCGCGATGGGAAAATTTCTTAGGTCTTAACTTCGATATTGAGTCGGGACTTCGCGTTTTGAGGTTTTGGGGATCGTGCTTAGATGAGGTATGTCATCGCCAAACCCTGAATCCCGAAATCGCGATGGGAAAAATTTTAATTAATCAGGATTAAGACTGACTTCCACTTTTTTGGGGAACTCGGGAATCGGGATTTTGCAATTCAAAATGTATTGAAAACAAATTGTTCTGAGTAAACCCCGAATCTCGAAAGGTTAAAAGATGGTTAATTAACTCCTTTAGGGTTTTAAATTATCGCGATTTGAAGTACTTTATAGAACGTGCATCTAGACTTTAATAACACTTGAGATTTATGTCTTTAATTATAACGAAGAAATGAAATCATTTCGGGACTTCGGTACTAGTCTTTAGGACTGATAGTGAGGATTATACCTTATGAAAAGACGAATCCTGAAAGAGGAAAGTTTTAGTTTTAAAGGTGAAAATTTTTAAACCTAGCTTCAACATAGGCTCCAATTGGGGACCTCGTCTCCTTGTGGGACGAGGAGAACGGGCGGACTTAGTGCCTTTTATTGGGTAAATGGGGTCAGTTATTTCGGTTTGTGAGACATAGTTGTGAAAACTACTAAGAGGATAAAGATCCCAACCTTAACTTCGGAAAACCTTCCAAACTAAAGCGTTCGACAATCTCAAAATAGGATCACATAGATTTCCCTTTCTAAAACCGACCTCGGAATTGTGCAAGATAATCAAAACAAGATTAGTCGTTCTACTAGTTTTTATTTGATCGTATTCGCATCGAGAGACTCTTAGAGTGTAATCTAGAATCCCATAATCTTAGAGTGTAATCTGGCTTAAATAAGAAAAATACCAGAGAATCTTCCAATTTGTGTATAACAGCCTTGTCCATTATGGAGACATTGCTTCACTGCCAGCGGGCCTGTTCAGTACCTCGGTGAAGTTATCGGATTTTCCGCATTGAATTTCCTTTCACCACTTCATTAATTTTAACATTTAAATGTTGAGATGAGGGCAATCATATAATGAATTTCCTTTCATCATCTCTTTATATTAGATGGGGGAAATCGATAACAAATTGCCTTTCACCACCTCTTTATATTAGATGGGGGCAATCGATAACGAATTTCCTTTCACCATCTCTTTCTATTCATATTTGTCATGAAGTGGGGGCAATCAATAAGTATGTAAGATACTCAGGGGGGAAAAAAAAATTCTTTTTTTTTTTTTTAGCAAAGGTTTGTTAACTTATTAAAAAGCTCTGGATTGATCTACTTTTGGCCCTCAGACACTCTAAATTTATGGAGAATTTCAGGGAAAAATTATTAACATTATTTTTTTTTAGAGACTTCACTTGAGCGAAAATGATCTTTTTTATTTCTGGTAGAAAGACTAAAAAGGTTAAGATTAGCCCAGACATACTTCCGGTTCAGCCAAGGCTTAGGAAAAACATATGATTTTACCTATCTTTGCTTCGAAAGTTAGTTTGAACATTCCCGAAATTAAGATGAGACTTAAAGGGAGAAAAAAAGGTTGGGTGAAGAGTAAGCTTGATTGTGATCGAAGTGGAAAGGTGAGAGAACCTCGGGAACTTGGGAGTGTTAATGAGTATTAATCATTTATTTATTTAATTTTTTTTTTTTTTNTTTAATAATAAATCAACATCTCGTTCACTTGTACCTCTTAGGATATTTTTAACTCAGGTTCTCGGGTCAGAGTTCATACCTTAATAGTTCATTGTATTTACAGCTAGAAGATTGCTTACTCATCACCTTTAGGGAAAGTATTTATCATGGTTATCCATGCAGATTACTCTTGTGGTATAATTTGTCTCTTGAGTCCTGATGCTTTTCCTACGAACAAATGATAATTGTCAGACACTCTCATACTAACTCTATGAACTGGTAGATTTGAACTGCTTTGTATTTGCACCCTCTGAAAAATCTCGATTTTTATTTATTTATTATTATTTTTTTTAATCTACCGAAATCAATGTGACTATAAAGAAAACATGAAAACAAACCGGTATATACAATGAAACTTTGAAAAAATATTACTGCATGTAGTGTTTAAGATATCGCCCATTTACAGGGGCACTTAGAATATCTCCAATTAGATTTTCTAATGAAAAAACATTTTCTCCTTTTGAGGCCGAGACTCTATAAGGGTCGGACTAGATCGATTTGAATTTGCCATGTTTTCCAGCGTCTTCTCTTCTGGCTTCCCATTTTAGTACCAGATCTCCAGGGAGGAAATCTCCATCCTTAGCTTTCTGATCAAACAAAGCCTTCATCTTATCTTGATATCTCTACAATTTTTTGTTTACTTCAATCCTATTTTGATGAACTTTGACCAACTGGTTTTCTCTCCTCGTAATGTCGTTAGGTTCTTTGTTTGAATCTTGCCAAATTTTCATTACAGGTAGAGCTAGATTGATTGGTAAAATAACATCGGTACCATAAACCATCTGAAAAGGGGACATTTTGATCGCCCTTTTGGTACTTATCATGTTGGCCCATAGAGCGTATTTCAAATGAATATGCCACATCTTCTTGTTGTCAGTCAATATTTTTTTTATCACAGTTGTCAGACTTTTGTTAGATGATTCAGCTAAACCGTTGCCCTACAGATAATAAGTTGTGGAGTGTCCTAATATGATGCTAAATTTTTGGCAAAAGATTATCATAGCCATCGATTTGAATGCTTGTGCATTGTCGGTGACTATGTTTTGGGGACAACCAAATCTGGATAGAATGTTTTCTTCCAAAAAGTTGATTACAACTGTGTCAGTCGCGTTTCTCGTGGGAATAGCTTCCACCCACTTAGTAAAATAGTCTGTTGCAGTTAGAATCCACCTGTGTTGAGCACTAGAATGTGGGTGAATCTCTCCGATGAAATCAAGACCCCACTGCTGAAAAGGGGCTTTGGTTTTAATTGGAATTAGAGGTAGAGTTGGGACTTTGTTTTTACCTGTAAACAACTGACAAGGAATACAAGCTCGGACTTTAGTATTTACATCTGTGAAAAGTTTGGGCTGGTAATATCCATCTCTTAAGATTTTATAAGCTGTGGCTCGCCAAGCGTGGTGTCTTCTACACACTCCCTCATGGAACTCATCTATAACCTTTTCAGTTTCGGTCTCGACTAAGAAGCTCAGCAAGAAACCCAGGGGGTCCTTCCAAAATAGTTTTTCGTCTATAATACAATATTTTATAGCATGCATCTTCAGTGTCCTGGATTTAGATGGGGTTAATTCACTAGGACATTGAAGAGTCAATAGATAAGAAACAATATCATGATACCAGACTGGAGAACAAAACCTGTCTTCAATATCAACCGTAGGTGTAGTGAAATTGATCTCATTTATCTCTAGAGAACTCTCATCTTCTCGTAGCTGATTTATTCCAAGTGCCTGCAAGTTGGATTAGGCCAACAATTTAGCCAGACCTTGGCCTTTAATGAGTTTTTTTGGTTTGACTTCAAGATTTAACTCCTGAATCTTAGCTATCCATCTTCCTCTTCTCCCATCACTATCTGGTTGAACCATTATGTCTTTGACGGAGCTTGTAGGAACATAAGATATGATCTTCGAATGTAATACGTACGTTTTGAAGGCCTTGAGAGCCTTTACCATTGTGTAAGCTTGTTTTTCTAGTATATTATATTTCAACTTGGCATCTCTCATACTTTTACTGAAAAAAGAAATGGGTTGTTCAAAGCCTTCTTCGTTTTTTCTGTAACAACACAGTCGTGATAGTGTGTTCAAAAGCAAAGGAAAAAATCAGAAATTCTTTTGTGTAGTCAGGACTTGCTAAGACTGGCACTTTACTGATAATTTTTTTGATTCGTTGAAAATATGATTTGGCTTCACTTCTCCACTTCATCTCACTGTTCTTTTTCAACATATCTATGATCAGCTTCACAATTTTGGCGAAGTTAGGGATAAATCTTCTCAAGAAATTTATTTTTCCTAGGAAGGATTGGATTTCTTTTACATTTCTAGGGATATTTATAGTATCTATTGCCTCAATTCTTTTAGGATTGATTTTGATTCCGTCTTTTGACACTACATGACCCAATATCTTACCTTCTTGCATAGCGAAATGAGGCCTTTTGGGATTGAGAGACAAACCAAATTTATGACATTTCTTGAAGGTTTGCTTTAGGTGTACTACATGTTCCGCATCAGATTTTGAAAAAACGGTTAGATCATCAAGATGGATAACAACAAATTTATCTTTCTCACCCACGAAGGCAATGTCCATGGCTCGTTGGAAGGTTTCCCCTGCATTCATCAAGCCGAAAGGCATTTTATCATACATGAAGGTACCCCAAGGGGTAGTGAAAGCTATTTTTTCCTTATCATCATGGTGTACTGTGATCTGATTGTAACCTGAAAAACCATCAATCATTGACATTCTTTTAGCTCCAACTACTATCTCTAAAACATGGTCCATCTTAGGCAATGGATAATTGTCTTTGAGTGATGATCGGTTCAGGTTTCTAAAATTGACACACAGTCTTGTTTCATCATTTTTCTTTCTTATTGGGACTAAATTAGCCACCCACTCAAAATATCTTAGTGGGACGATGATTTTGGCGTCCAAGATTTTTTTGACTTCCTTTTCAATTGTTGGTAGCAAGATAGGGTTTATCTATCTGAGATTCTATTTAAAAGGCTTGACACCCGGTTTCAAAGGAATTTTATGTTCAATTATAGAAGTATCATAAGTTCTCAATTCTTCATAAGACCAAGCAAAAACGTCTTTATATTTTCTAAGAAACTCAGCGTATTTACTTTTGGTTTCTAGGGACAGGTATTTGGACAGTTTCACCAACCGATGGTTTTCTTTGGTACCTATGTCACAGTCCTCAACCTGTTCATGTTGCGGTTGTAAGGTGGATCTTAATGGGATATCGTCTTGATTAAATAACCTTTCTAAGGGAATCAGGCCCTTGGGGATCTGGTTATTTTTTAGAACAAGAATTCGATAATTGACGATTTTATCGTGAAATTCTTGGGGGTCTTCCCCTTCCTGCATGATCCAAATAGGATCATTTTGGTTTTCTTGGTCGGCATGAGTTTTAGCAAACTCGTCTATCAATTCTAAAAATTTACGCAGTTGTTCATCATCCTCAAAAACTTTCCAGTGTTGTATGTTATTAGGTATGGAAGGTCGGTGTCTCATTTGTATATGATATTTTAGTTTGAAAGCGGTGGGTGGTGTGAAGGTTGAGGCTACTTTGGCTAACGCATTGGCCTGTTGTTTTTCAGTTCTTGGAATGTAGTGGACTTTGACAGAAAAGAAGAAATTTCCGATCAGATCCCAGACGCAATTCCTGTAAGACCTCAGCCTAGGATGTTTGGCCTGGTACTGTCAGTTTACCTGTTTTATGATTAGCTCGGCATCACCAAAGATTTTGAGGTTTTTTATTTTCATTCTCCTAGTGGCTTCAACCCTAATACTAAGGCTTCATACTCTCATACGTTATTAGTGTGGTCCACATTCCACTGGAGTCTATAGGAAAAAGGGATTATGAATTGATTATCAGGGGCTACAAGAAGTGCCTCTACTTTGGCTACAAGGTAAGATGAAGCGTCGTCAAAAAACATCTTCCACACACCAGTGTTATATACATTTTGTTTATTTTTTTCTTTTTCTGTTTTTTCTTCTGTACAACTTTCATCTATACCTAAAACAATTTCATCGTCAATGGATAAGATACAATTACCTAGATCTTGATCAACAATATATATAGGGTGATTATTCGGGTTGCGCAGATCACTTACCATGAACACTAACCTGGTCTCTTTGTACAGGCGTGTGAACTTTCCTCCAAAAACTAGGATCGTAGAATATGTCATGTCAAGCTGGAGGGACCCTCCAAGCTTGGCACCCCAGGATCTAGATAACAACATACCATATTTCAGAGGGATATCGGTGACCACTACGTCCATGAGAATGCTTTTCGCATGTATTTGAGCCAGATTTACCACCAGGTATTTAATCATGCCTATACATTTAACTTTTCTAGAATCGAAAGAATATAAATCTCCATAAGGCCTAGTAATTTCGAGACCCAATTTATCCATAATGGCTTTAGGCATTACATTATGGGATGCTCCAGAATCAAGCATACAATTGTGGAGTAGTTGGTCGAACAGGGTTAACGTGATGTAGAAGGGGGCAACAGTGTCTTTGGTTCCTTCTAAATGAGGACCGAAAATTATATTCAGTTTGTCATCTTCTAAGTTAATGACATCGGCTTGGCTTTCATCTTCTGAAAAGATAATCATCTTGGTGATTTGTTTTCTGTAGATGGGGTTTTTTTCCAACTCGACAAGAGGTATGGGGATCTTGATTTTATTTATTTCATTTTCTAGATTGAAACTCCCTGCAATTTTGTCGTTCTCTATGGTTTGAGCTTCGGTCCCCTTCTTATTAGCTTTCCTTTGTGGTGAAGGTTTTGTTTCCATTGCAGGAACATTCACTTTCTGTGTTTTGACTGTGGGTGTTTCAGACACCTTAGTCTTTGTAGGATGTGTGTCTGCTATGTTAGTTTTTTCAATCTGCTTTTCAACATTTTTTGAAACTATCTCGTCTGTCTCGCTCCTCGGCAAGATCTTTTTCGTCTGGGCAATTGCAACATTCATGTTTCTATGCCTTAGATTGTACTTCTGTTGAATCTCAACCATTATACCATCGGCAATACCCTGGTAGGTCAAATATTCAAAAGTACTACTGTTTAGGTCATTTTCCAAGCTATTTTCTTTATTTAAGAATTTTTCATAATCTTGTCTCGATAAATAGGGTTGTTTCTCATCATCACCCAGATTGTTTATATCTTCCTCTAATTCCTCGAAATCTTCTAAATCTTCCTCTCCAATGAAGTTTTCACTCTTGAAGGGGGTTGGGATTTTCTGATCCTCATTCTTAATCTGTCTTTGTGGGACTTGAGGATTGGGATTCCTTCTGAAATCCTTTCTGGGAAAATGGTCATTTTTTGTCTGATCTAATTCCATTTTAGAAATCTTATTAGACAGTTCTTTAATTATCCTAGCCATGTCGTCCATTTTGTCTCCCAAAGATCTTCCTGACCTTGAAGATCCTCCTTGTTCTCAGTATCTTCTGGTTTCTTTGTTCCCAGTCTCCATTTTGTCTTTTAGCTTTCCTGAAGCCATCATGTTTGATTCAATTTCTAGGGCATCGTCTTGCATCTTGGTGAGGTCTACAGATCTCCTCTCTCTTAATAGTAGGGCGAAATCAGGGTCGAAAGCTCCAACAAAAGTTACTTTCGCTACGAGCTGAGAAGGTTTGACCTCAATGGGAATCTTATTATACAATTTATTAAATCTTTGGGTGAACTCAAAAAATGATTCAGAATGTTTCTTTCTAAGAGCCCCAAATTCGGTCAGATAATAGAGGTGATCTTTTCTTTCTCCCCATTGTCTGATGAAAGAACTTTCGAGTTCATCATATGACCTTAAAGATTCCACAGCTAAAACTCAGAACCAGGTTCTAACCTACCCTTTGAAAGTTTGTACTAAGATTATAGAGTAGACATCTTCATGTTCGAGTCCTAGGATATCAACAAACTGGTCAAAGAAATTGATGTGTTCTTGTGTGGTTAAATCACCTTCCCCTGTAAATTTTGGGAGATTTTTCATGTAATTTTCTGGAAGGTCATGTAGGGGAACTGGGAGGACAAGAGGGGCATATCTGGAAGCTACCTTAGCAAAAATTCCAGAGAGTGGTACTTGGTCGCTTGTTGCGCCTCTTGCGGCACCACCTACATAACCGCTTCCAGACCCCGCACCTCCGTGTGCAACCATTGATAGATTTGAGATTGAAACTTGGGTTGTACTTGAATGTGATATAAAGGTTGTGGGGAACTGATCATCAAGGCACAGGAAACTAGAAAAAGAAGGCCCAATATGAAGTGAACTTGTTTCTCCAGGCTTGTAAGATGAATATATCAAAGAATTGACGGGGTTTAAATCAGGATACACAGGGCATTCGTTAAAGCGTTCAGTAGTAGGGGTGTGGACTTTGGGAAAGGAGAATGTATCGATTGAAAGGGGGAGGGAGACAACTCTCTCAAGTATTCCTCTGACGTTCGATCGTGTAGAATTAGTTTGACAGATAGTATGTTTTGGCAAAACGATTTGTCTAAGAAATCTTCTTGATTTGAAAATCTTTTCCAGATCAGATACTAGTGAGATATGCTTGTCGTCCGAGTTCTGTCTAGTGTTCTTTCGGCTGAAAGCCAGTTTACTTATTCTGGAGTCGCCAAGTGAAGCATAAAAGTAGCCTTAGAATTTTTTTCGATCTTTGCTCACTATCAAAGAAACAAAAAGTCAATGTCATTCTTCCCAGGGAAAAGATTCATTTTTTCGCTCCCCGGCAACGGCGCCAAAAAGATATTGTTCCTGAGTTTATACTTTAAGGCTCTAAAGTATACCGTCAAGGAATATAAAAAGGTAGAGATAATTAATGGGTAAAAATACTAGTTTAAAGGAAACCAAGATCACAGTTGGTTCCTTAACTGTCTCTGTCTAGCTTCCCATTGTTCTTGAATGCTAATATCCCTTTCAATTGCAGCCCATGAGCGTTCAAGTTCTACCTATGTATTTGTTGTTTGTAAGATGGTATTGAATAGGTTTAACGCAATGCTCATCTGATCTGATAGACCAGGTTCTATATTAGGTTGTTTGGTAACTGGAACAGTCATGAAAGCTGAGGGTTTCTTTTTTGTAAATCAAGAATATTTTCAAGGGTCGCAAATTTCTGGTTCAAATTTATAAAAATAGAACTTCCAAATTATGAATCAATAGTATAACAGAAATAAAGGCCTTTTCTAGTATCTGAGTCAAATTTAAATGAGACAGTGCATGGAATGAAGAAAGAAAAGGAAACATGTAGTTGTATAACAAAAATGAGGCATCAATTTAAGAGGAATCTCATTTTAAGTTAATACAAGAAAAAGGGATGATAACTTTGCAGAAGCATACAATTTAAGAGTCCTAAAATGTTCATAGGTCTTATATCCACTGAAAGATGATACAAAAGAAAAACTGCAAACGATTAAATAATTTGAATATTCAATCACTATAATAGAAATTACCACATGAAACACTTCAAACGAAAGTATGAAATAAAAATAGAATGACGGAGAAACACATAACTCATGCTTGACCAGATCTGGAATCTTCAATCTATATTATATTAATTCAGGAAAAACAATGTTTTTTTTTTCTTTACAATCCATCCAGAAAAAAGCCTATTCTTAGTCCTGAAAAATTACATTTATACAAAACCACCAATCTTAGGACGGCTGGTGATTTCCTAATTCTTAGAGACTAACTATTTGTTAAAAAATAGATCCAAAACCATTTTCATGATCTTCTCCATTTTTCCATTTTCTTTGAAGTAAAGCTCTTCCAAATAATACTTTTACTTTGTTGATGACTCTCCTTCTTTTGATTCGATACATTTAATGCATCTCTCTAGGAACTGTGTAAAAGTTCTGGGGGGTTCTGGAAGATCTCTTGCCTCGAACAGATAAACCTTTCTCTGAATCTTGGAAAGACAGTCATCAACTCCTTTTTCTGTAAAATTTACTGACTGCAGCTTTAAGTTAGGCTCAACTAATAACCTGTCCATTAGGGTGACATCGATTTTTCTTAGTTGTGAAATTTCCATTTGGATTTCACTCAAATCTCCCCTAAAATTTAATTGATGTCTTACAATATTGATCTGTCCCAAAAGTCCTATACAATTTCCTTTTCCAATATTTAATGACCCTTTGTCTAAAAGATCAAAAACTTCTTCACAGTCATCTCTTATTTTTTTGGATATTCTTTTGCTTTCAATTATGTTGGTTTCCCATAGCTTGAGCATGATGTCATCTCTGATTTGCTCTGTGGCTGATACTTTCGTAGTTTTGGATACCTCTTCACCTGTCAAATATATAATTGCCTTTTGGAGAGTAATCCTCGTTGCTTTGGCTTCTTTTTCCCTCAGGATAATATTATCAAAGGCATTATCTACTCCTTGAAAGTAATTCTGAACAATTTCTATCTTGGAAATCAATTTCTATCGTTCAATTTCTATTTTTGAATGCACTTCCAGTGACTGGGCCTGGAAAGATTTTAGGTCTATAATCTGATCTTCCATCGATATTAATCTAGCCTGCAACTATTCTGCATGCTCCCTTTGCTGAGTAATCTGTAGCTGACTTGTTTGTATTTCCTGGCTCATTTCATCCAAACTCGTTTTGAGTGATTGAAACTCTAACCTTTCGGCAGCCCTTGTCTGCTACAAGATTTTACTCATTTCTTCTCTAATGCTTTCCTTAGCATTCTTTAATTGCTCTTGTAATTGTGCTATGATTTTATCACTCTTCTTTATCCTTGTTATCATTTTTCCCATGGTAAAAAAGTTTGTTGTTGCCATGGCTCCCATGGAACCTGCTATCTCTGTAGCGAAATCTTCTTCCTCCAAATTTTTTCCATCTATCAAGACTTTATTTTTTTTAACCATGTTCCCCTCCCTCTTATGCATCTCCTGTTTCAGGACGACCTTCCTTTTTCTACTAAAAAAATGATCGGAAGGAGGAATCTCATCTATGGGAATCGAGGTAAGGTCATCAACAAATAGAGCCCTCGTCTATGGGAGTCCAAAAGTGGACTGTAAGGGGGTTAAGGAAGCTATAGGACTCCCTAGATCCATAGATCCTTTCCCTCCTATTACCTTAGGCTTGTTGACATCAACCCCTAGTGATGAAGAGGGAGTATACTTACCGGACTTGGGAGGTATCCCTGACCTTTTCTCTGCTTCAGTCTTTTTCCTTGGTGGAGGCCTTTCTGTATCCTGTAGGGATTTTTGGGGATTTCCCTTCTTTTGTGCTTCCTACTCGAAACCTAGTGGAATGCTTTCTTTCTGCTGGGGGAGGGTAATTTCTTCTCCTTGAAGTACTTGGGGCAGACCACTTCGTCGATGCTTCCAAAAGGTTTGAAAGATGACTTGCAGGTCAGACGATAGTGTCTGTACTCTTTCCAACACTTCTTTATAAGACTTGGTCCCTTTGAACATGTCATCCCAAGGGGACTCCTCATGTTCATAGGCTTTTATATTGTAGTGTATCAAGTGTTTGTTCACTAATTGATAAGGGTCATGCCTTTTGTACTCAATATTTAATAGTTTAACTTCTTCGAGTGCTTCTTCTTCCACCCTAGAATGTCCCAAATTTAGTAATTAAAATTTCCCGATGTGCACAGGGAAGATTGACCAGGACTTTTTTTGAGTTGCCTTTATCTCTATTCCAATACCTCCTTTTACTATTTGGTGTGCTACTTCCCTACACACTAGTCTATCCGAAAGGAATTTTGGAAGTGCGTGAGGGGGGATTGAGCACCCATAAACCCTGATGTAGGAAAAGCTTTCTTCAATGAACCAGTCTGCTATTTGCTTGAGGTTATTTGAAAATTCTTTAGAAATGAGAGGAGGGTCACAACCGAAAAACATTTTATTCATTGTTATCACCACGAAATCCCAAATTTCGTAAAACAATTTTTTTGCATTTTCTGCCCACAACTCAGAGTGATATTCATGAATGGTTTAAGGGCAGGTTATGTTCCAACTCAAATTCATCAGGAGAAATGGATCCATAAAACAAATTGCGTCCATGATGTATTTTGACATGTAGAAGGCCACTGGTTCACCTCGGGCTCTTGCAGCTCTGTAATCCGAAATCTCTTTTGCTATATTATAAGATAAAATCTTGTCCCAGTTGAAACTATATCCTTTTGATGCTTCTTCTAAAAAGGGCACCCATTCTGCGGGGAAATGACAGGGATTATTTTTGCCGAAGTGTCTGCACAACATCATGGCTACATAAACCATGTACTCATTCAAAGAAGATGTGGCATAAATTCTGTGGGTATCGGCCCTAAATTTTGATGGACATCTCCACCAACCTTTGATTAAATCGGGGTAAGTTTGGTCTACCTCAGTGCATTCCTTTCTCTGGAATTCAGTTATAAATTTAGCATTGTAAATGAAATTAGAATTAGGTGAGAGTTTGTACATAACCTGGATATGTTCAAGTCCGAATGAGCCGATAATGGCCCCTTGATCATTTAAAATTCTTCTCATTGGAATATCAACCTTGTCCAAAGCCCAACTGATCATGTCGTTGTACGCCATGAGCCATGGGCGTGTTGCAATTTTGTGAAGTTCTGATTCTACTATGTCCCAAAGGTGATTCTCGGAGTTGTTAGCGGAATGTTTTATCTCGCAGTCAAGATTTTCATAAATTTGTCTCCAAGATTTAATTGAGTCGATAGCATGCGATGTGGTGTATGATATGACATCTCCCTCTAGGCTGGAACTCTTAGCTATATCTTCACTCTTCTTGGGTCCCTTCTTTGGTGCCATGACTCTGTATTGGAGCGAAAACCTGTCATAGAAGAGAGGTGTGAAAGCTCGGCTATATGCAACTTACTTCTGATAGAAAAAGCAAGAATAAGTTTCAAAACACAGACCTCTAATTTTCTTTTAACTCGTTTTATGGTGAAAGTACTGACGCAGCTGCCAAGAATTAAATACCTTTAATGCAAAGAAAACTTCTGAGATACGCATTTGTGTCACAGAAATCACGATCTATCCATTATTAATGTGGCCATATTTCAGCAATACTAAAATCAAAATTCAAAACATCTCATTTGACGAAGAACAAAAAAGAAAGTACCTAAGAAGTTTAATTACCATTAAATGTAGTTTTAAAATAAATTTAGTTCTCTTTAAAATTCGGTATTGAGTCGCGACTTCACATTTCGGGGTTTCGAGAATCGCGGTTACATGAGGTATGTCACCACTAAACCCTGAATCCCGAAATCGAGATGGGAAAATTTCTCAGGTCTTATCTTCGATATTGAGTCGGGACTTTGCGTTTCGGGGTTTCGAGGATTGCGCTTACATGAGGTATATCACCATCAAACCCCGAATCCCGAAATCGCGATGGGAAAAATTTTAATTAATCAGGATTAAGACTGACTTCCACTTTTTTCGGGAAATCGAGAATCGAGATTTCGCGATTCAAAATGTATTGAAAACGTATTGTTCTGAGTAAACCCCGAATCCCGAAAGGTTAAAAGATGGTTAATTAACTCCTTTAGGGTTTTAAATTATCGCGATTTGAAGTACTTTATAGAACGTGCATCTAGACGTTAATAACACTTGAGCTTTATGTCTTTAATTATAACAAAGAAATGAAATCATTTTGGGACTTCGGTACTGGTCTTTGGGACTGATAGTGAGGATTATACCTTATGAAAAGTCGAATCCTGAAAGAGGAAATTTTTAGTTTTAAAGGTGAAAATTTTCAAACCTAGCTTCAACAATGGCGATGGCAAGAGGAAGAGACGTTTAAATGGTATTTCACCTATCCCTCTGTTATAGGATAAATCGGTAGGTGCAGACACTAACTGATCTCCCTAGATCCACCTAGATCTAGAACAAAGCACACCAGAACATGATGCTTTCCTTAAGTTTTAGATATTGAATTTACTAACTAAAGAGGGATAGGTGGCATACCATTTAAATGTCGCTTCCTCTTGCCATCGCCATCTTAGCTCCATTCCAATTCTCATACAATGGTGAACCTACAAAAGAATGCAACCAACCAAAGTGATATTAATAGCATAAACTCAATATAAACCTATGTATGTGATCAAGGAATCATACAATAAAACACAACAAGATTTATAGGAAAGAACCATATTATTGTATCATATTAAATGTGAAAGAGAGATTGCAACTGTGGCCTTGATGTCATAAGATCCCTTCCAACTGTCCTTCGTTCCCCGCACACTTCCATTCCAAGAATTCTGAGAGCACAGATATGATGATATTCACAATCTATCTTGACAAAGGAAAAGCTCAAAGACACTCCACCCAAGCCAAATCCAACTTAGCCCTTCTCCATGAGAGCTCCTCTCCTTTTATAAGTTGAAGAGGATAAGGTGAGGAGGTTAGGATGATCCCACTAAATCATGAAAGTGAGTAAGATCCAAACCATTCGGATGCCACCTCACCATGGAAGTTTCTCCTTCTAGAAGATTCAAGAAAGCACTCATTTTTCCCATGTGTAAGCATTCTCGCACCCTGCCTACACAGAAGACTGTGAACTCCTCACGACCTAGCTATGATGTAGCCTGTGAGAATTAGGCATTCTCGCACCCTAGCTATAATGCAGCCTGCGAACTTCCTTTTTTATAGGGTTTTTACAAAGGAAAATGCAACTTCTTTTCTCAGGAAAAAATTTTCTCCCTTCTCTCTTCAGGAACTCAGGCCACTGACCCCTCTGAAGGCAACATATAGGTTTACATCATTAACGGTCATAGGGATGATGAAAATAATGTGTAACACCCTCTTTAGTTAGTAAATTCAATATTTAAAACTTAAGGAAAGCGTCATGTTCTGGTGTGTTTTGTTCTAGATCTAGGTGGATATAGGGAGATCAGTTAGTGTCTGCACCTACCAATTTATCCAATAACAAAATTGGTGACTCTACTGGGGAACAGATTGTTTCCTAGTTAGTCTAGTTTCCCTTGCTTTGATTGTTTGATTTCTGGTTTCTGAGTTTGTGGGAGATCCATCTAGACTCTCTGGATCTGAAAGTTCACTTAGACTCTTTTGTCCTTTTCCAAATTCTCTTTGGTTTCAAGCAGTATCGCATTGTACTAGTCTATAGCCTGCGAAAACCCCTCAGTTTCGCACCCTACTGTGTAATCCAGTGCGACATGTTCGCACCCTACCTATGTCCATCTTGTGAACTCCACTAATTTTCGCACTGCACCCTATAGCTAGGTTGCGAACTCATTTGAAAGTTTTGTTTGGAATTAGGATTTCCTATATTTTGATGCCCAGTTTTTCTTTGATCAGTTGGATTGAACTTTTGGAGCCTATATTGATCTGTTTACAGTCTACTTGACATTCTTTGAGTTTCTTTTAGCCATCTTTGCTTTGTTTGGTTTTGAAGGATTAATCTCTTGCTTTGAGTGTCTTTCAATTCCAAAGCCTGCGTTTTCTTTAGAATTGTTTAGGGAAAGATCAGATTTCTTCTGAATAGTTCACTTTAAAAGAAAACTTTTAGTTTGGGTTTCTTTGTTTTAAGAAAGTTCATTATTCCTTTTAGTGAAATTTTTGAAACAAAAAGATTTAATTTCTTGCTTTATATTAGATTTGGGGCATCCTTGCATTTGAAGTAGTGGAATTGCATGATTCTTGGCATTTTTTGATCTTAAATTATGAAAAAAAATCCCCCTCATGGTCGGGGGGGGGCATGAATCGTGCATTGGTGTACAGTCATTTTTGTTCATTTCTTTAGAATCTTGATATTGGTGAGTTTAGTAAATTTTGGGACATTGTGCATCTGGGAATGATAAATGTTTTCTCCTTCTCATAGCATAGCTTTCATCGAAATGAAAAGATTGCATCTTCATCTCTTTGCATAAATTTCGAGTCGGTCAAAACACCATATTGTTCACGCCATTTTCCTATTGAGTAACAACAGTCATAAAATAAAGCGCTTATAAAAAACTGATTAGACATTTTTTATACTTTCTGGTAGCATACCTACATTAGATTAGTTGTAGGGCTTTGGAATAGGTGTGAAAGATAACTTTCCAAAGTTTCAAACATTCATAGAATCTTGAGTTAGGGAGCGGTTAAATCCACTTATTACATTTTGTCCTGGGAAGTCGTTCTAACACAAGGGTCTATCACGATGTCATCAATCATGAGGTCACATTGAGACTGGCAGAGTTACTCACCCTGCTTTGTTGGTATTTTTTAGAGGTTGTGCATATTATGGGGGTCACTTGAGAGGTATACCCACAATGAGTGGAAGCCTTTCAAGTTGATTTCAGGCTAGATACCATGCCCTTGTGCATGGATCGGACTATTGATTATTTCCCCAGGAATCACTATAGTGATTCGTAACCTTAGTGGTCTATCTCTTTAGGATCTTTACACAAGGTGACTGTGGAGGGGAAAGTCTTCACAGTACTTAGAAACTACATTGGCCAAACTCACTCGGGCTCCTTGGAGGGTATACCCACGTTTATGTGTGGGAGCTTGCACCAAGGTGTATGTCCATTATGCAGGTTGTCAACGTAACTTTTCCACACGCTCTATCTTAGCCCCTTCTTAATGTGTTCTCGCGACGTTGGATTTCATCACCAACTAGTGTGCTCATTGTGAGAAGGTTTTGTTTGTTTGCTTGCTTCCTAGATTTTTAGTGTATGCTGTTTGTTTTCCCTAGCAGACTCTAGGTTGGATTTGTTTTATATGGTGTTAGTTCCCGAAATTACCAATGAAGGAACCCCTGCTCCAGGGGAACCTTTTGTTTTTCCTTCTTATGGAAACATTGGTCCTCCTCACATCTCTACTTTGAGCCTTCCAGGTCTCATGATTGGATTCCCAGTGTGGTTGTTTTCCACTCAGGTAATCCCGAATGCAGTAAGTGCTTTGGTCGTAATCACTTCCCCCAAAGAACATCAACCTCATGTTGATCCTTCACCATATTCACCAGTAAGATATTCTTCGCCTTCTTCACTTGCAAGCTCTTCTCCCGTCTCATCTTCTTCGCCGAGTGAAATCTCTGAAGCTAGCAACCCAGTGAATAAGAAGAAGAAGAAAAGGAAGAATAAGAAGAAGAAAAATAAGAAAGGATCAAAACCTCCAACCACTGGTAAACATGTTGGAAAGCAACCAATTACTGTTAATCATGTTGGGAGTATCGATGATGTCAAGATCACCCAAACAACTCATAAGCCCAAGTACCCTTGCGGGATTTGTAAGGGTAGCCATCTTCTTAAGGATTTCTCTGGTCTATCCAAGGTTATAGAAGTATGGTCTACACACCCTAGCCAACCCATGTCATCAGCCTCTGAAGAACATGCTAATGACCTCCCATCAACTAGTCATGATATCGTTGGGAAGAAGAAAAGTAGAGTCAAGTTCCCATGTATGTTATGCAAAGGGAGTCATCTAACTTACCTTTTCCCTCGCATGGACAAAGCCTCAAAATTACTGGAAGACATGATTGTTTCACAGCCTCAACTTCCAACTGCTTATCATAAGTTTTCTCTCAACCCCCCTGTAGTTGATGGAATGATCACTCTGGACCCATCGTCGGTCAATCTGATTGATCATTTCATCAATCTGGTTACATTCTTAGTTGAACCAGTTGACAAATTGGTTGATTCGATCCCTTCCTCGGTCAATCCCACTCTCCCGCCAGAGAGTGAAACCAAAGAGGTCGATCCGTTTCCACCTGTCGACCCCATTCCCCCCTTGGAGAATGAAACCCAAGTGGTTGATCTGATCTCACCATCGGTCGATCCTACTCTCCTGCCAAAGAGTAAACCCGATACTTCCCATGTTTTCCTCATTGATACTGAATCTACCATGTCGGTGGGTATTCCTCCTTCTCGCTTGGAACCCCCTCCAAGTAATGAGAACATCCGCTTTGATTGGGGTGTGCTAACTAGACCTCGTCTTCCCTCTCACATTCCTTTCCAGATTATAGTACAAGTTTGTGGTCAAGATGTTCCTCAGACACTAATAGATGAAGGTGCATCCATTAGTATTTTGTCCTCTTTTTCTTGGCGAGCTTTGGGTTTTCCTCAGCTTGTGTTGGTTACGCAGAATCTATTAGCTTTTAACAAAAGAACTAGTCAATCTTTAGGGACCCTTCCTCATTTTCCTGTAACTTTGGGAGGGAAAACTGTCTTTATTGATGCCATGGTAGTCCAAGACCCCTTGGATTTCACTTTACTCCTTGGGCGAGATTATGTCTATGCCATGAAAGCTATTGTGTCTACTCTTTTTTGTGTGATATCTTTCCCTCACGATGGACGAGTTGTGATTGTTGATCAACTTTCATTCATTGACCTCGACTGGATTACCTCCCTAAATGTTTCTTATATGAATATGATATCGCCCCTGCCATAGGTCAATTATGTGGCATTGTCACCCATGGCTTCAACTTCTGCTGACTTAGATCCAATAGTTGACATGGTGATCTCTTCGATAGGGTTGTTAGAGCCTGATCTCTTTACTCCTGTCGCAACCCTTGACATGGTGTCCTTCTAGAGTGTGTTTCTTCCTTCTAGTGAAGACCTCTTAGAAGCCATGACCGAGTTTTGTCCCTTGACATGGTGTCATTTCGGAGCATTGTCCTCTTGGAATCCATGATCAAGAAGAGAGATTTCGAGGATAGTGTTTGCGTCTCTGAAGCAACCTCGTTAAAAAATGAAACAGAGGTCTTTGAGCGTAGTTTTCTAATTTCAATCTTGTTAAAAAATGAAACCACTTATGAGGATAGTTTTTTCGTCTCTGTGGCAACCTCGTTAAAAAATGAAACAGAGGTTACGAGCATAGTTCTTGTTTCTGTGTCAAGCTCGTTAAAAAATGAAATAGTTTTCCCCCTCTCTATTTGAGTCAAGTCCTTCATCTAGTATTTGAAGCTTCATTTCATTATCCTTTGCAGTTGGATGAAACAAAGCTTGGGGGGCATTTTCCTCAGCCTCTGGACTTCATTTTGAAGTTTGCGCCACTAGATTCTTAAGCTAGGGGCTAAGTACCGACCATACCTTTGTTATGTGTTGGGAAGTTCAAGCATAGTTTTCTATGGTTCAAGCTTGTGTAAAAATGAAACCACCTACCTCAAGCATAGTTTTCTATGGTTCAAGATTGTGTGAAAATGAAACCACCTACCTCAAGCATAGTTTCCTCTGGTTCAAGCTTGTGTAAAAATGAAACCAGGTCCAAGAATAGTTTTGTTTTGTTTTAAATCTTGCGTAAAAATGAAAACAATCTCGAGCTTAGTCTTTGTTCTTTCTCATGCTCGTAAATACATGAGAATAGGTTACCGAGCTTAGTCTTTGTTCTTTCTCATGCTCGTAAATCAATGAGAATGTAACCGAGTATACGTTTATCACTTTTTTGAACTCGTAAAGTTTATATGAAAAAGGAACCCTCTAGAGTTCCCTTTAATCTCTTTTCAGACTCTCTAAATATGAAAATATTGTCGAGCAACCTTATTCTTTTCATGCTCATTAAAGTACTTGAAGAAAACTTTTGTTGAGCGATAGTTTATCTATTTTTCGGTCTCATCAAACTACTTTACGAAAAAGGAACTGGAAGTGTTCTCTTTAAGTGTTTTTCAGACTCTCTAAACATGAAAAACCCCTGAGTTTTCTTTCTTTGGACTCATTAAATAAACATCGAAAGGCCCAAATGGGACCGAACCACTCCTTCCTAGGGTTCGTTAAACATACTCCAAGGGAATCATCCAAAGGATGAGCTTACATTTCAAGCATATGTTATCCTCCTCAAGCTTGTGTAAAAATAAATAGGTACTCGCCAGAAATGGTGGGGGGGAAATTAGGAAAGAAATATGTCTCAACCTATATTCCATGGAAGAGTCGCTTTTGAACATGACACCCTTTCACTCGCTTTGTGTCTAGGTTGGAAAATATGCTAGTCTCTTGATCATACTCCTTTATAAGATTACAAATTGGTATGTGATCCCTATTGTTGAGTCAGTGTTTCCAAGACAGTTGTTGTGTCGTCAATATGTTCAAAAAGATGTCCAACCCGAAAATCCTTCTATTGCATCGGCCATTTCTGCAGTCCTTAAAGACTTCTATTGCATCGACCATCCCTGAGTCAGTCCTGAATCACTTGTTACTCCGATCTACATCAAATCTTGTTACATGTTTTGTGTCATTGATGTGGGATACATTAAGGCCCTCCTATGACGAGTCTTTTCCTATCGACTTCAACTCATTATCCAAGAATTAGACTTAGAAACCAATTGGTACCTTGGAACTTGCATGCCTCAATGGCAG